>JAVHZT010000093.1:212500-300000 GCA_035079005.1 Fraxinus americana | reverse complement strand
TTCAAACCTTTGCATGTCTTGCATTTTTGGTACAAGCCTTTCAATCTTGGAGCAAATGGTTCCAAACTTTTGCATTTTCGGATGAATTCCGTCCAGAAAGACTGTTGAGTGGCGTGTGGAATACACATTGTTTTAAGGTTAAATTGGACGTAGTCCCAACTTCGTCGAAAGTAGAAATCCTTTTCCTAACCAATTTTTTTGTCTCTATTTGTCCTCAACCTATAAGAGACTAAAAGTAAGTCCCTCCTATAAAAGACAAATTTATCATTATTTTCCAATAAAAAATAATTAAAACAAACACAAAAATGCATCTCCTTCTTCTACAAACACAACGAAGGCCATCACTGGTAGGGGTGGGAGTGGGTGTGGGTTGGGTCGGTTTTTTACCCAACCCAACCCAACCCATTTATACGTTCCAACCCAACTCAATCCAACCCAACTCAATCAAGTTTCGATCGGGTTGGGTTGGTCGATTTGGACATTAAAAATCATAAAAATATATTCTGACATAAAAACCTATCAACTACATGAAATGCATAAATAAAAAATGTTAAAGAAAGACAATAGAGGTATTTTGTACCTGTAATTAAAACTGCACTTGTTTTCAAATCAAATCTTAACAAGAAATGAGAAAGATTAATAAAAAACATTACAACAACTTTTAATAACATAACCACAAGTTAAATTATAAACTTGGAATAATCATAAATACTCGGTACAACTTCGTCAAGATTTTAAAGTGCAAAAGTTCTAAAAGATTTTCACTGACAAATTTTAGCGGTTAAGAAATTTACAAAAAAATAGTTTCCCATTTCTTGGTGAGAAAATAAGAGAGAGGACGACGAGTAAAGTTGGACTGCGGGAGCGAGAGAGAGAAAGAGAGGAAGAGGAAGATTATTAGGTTAGGGTCGTGTAATTGTGTTTTGTAACTTGTTTGTCTCGTGACTTTTGCCTTTTGGAATGAAGTTACGTCTTTTTTTTTTTTTTTTAAACCTAAGTGGGTCGGGTTAAATCGGTTTTCTTGGATTAACCCGTGACCCGACCCGACCCGACCCGCCTTCTTCGCCCAAAACCCAATCCAACTATAAAATAAAAAAAAAAACCGACTCAAACCGATCGGTTTGAGTTGGTTCGGGCGGTTTAGGCGGGTTAGTTTGGGTTTTGCCCACTTCTAATCACCGATCCACCACCCACACCACAATTCTCATTCCAAACAAAACAATTCCCCTTTCACATCTAACCACCACCACTACCACCACTCAAACGACACCCGTACCAAACCCCAGACACCTAACCTTCACCACCTGATTTTATGAATTTAGGTGCTCCCCTAAATTCGCAATAATAGGGTGAGGATTCCTCCCGCCGCTGATTATTGCAAAATCTAAAAGAGAGGGATTTCTCCCCCTAGTTCACCGATAATATCCCCCTTAAATTTATAGTATTAGGGTTTGTCAGGCTACTAAAGTAGTGGTGATGGTGTGGATTAGGCGACTATGTCACGGTGGAGTTGAGATGAAGTATGCAAGAGGTGAGTGAAGAAGGTGATTAAAGACCTATACTATTTGATTGATTTAATTTAAGGGTTGAATAATTTATCAAATACATTGGTCAAATTTATTGGTAGGAAAGCAAGCCGAACATTTTAATTGCAATTGAATCTTTCGAATCGAAATTGAATAGGAACCAGAGGTTCGGATCCAGTTCTCAAAAAACTAAATTAGGAACCGAAATTGAGAATTCATAACTGCCTAGGTTTAGTTCCGTTCTTGGTTCTTAAACCAGAATCGTGGGTATTCGAATGAAACCGATTTTTTATATAATTTTTTATTTATAATTTATATGTTGGATAAAAAAAAGTATAAAATCTAAAAACCCTAATTTGGGTAGTAATTAGTCTAAAACTCTAGACTCTAATCCTAAAAAATCTAGAATGGCTCTTACTTTTTTTGTCTCTCGTCTCACATCAGATTATTGTACTTTAGAGGTTAATACATATTATTCTTTGCAATTTGGACTTTTTATGAATAAAAAAGTTCAAGCTAAATTGTGATGTAAGTTGATGAATTAAAGTGTTCATTCTTTGGGTTTACTAGTAAAATTATTTTACGAGAGAATTTATGGTTGAAAATGAGTGTTGGAAAAATAAGTTTTGGAAAAAAAAGGAGTCTAAATTATTTCACCGAGTCCAAATAACTGAATTAAACAGTTTCAATGTATCGAAATTGTCGATTTTCTACAATCGACTGTCTAATTCGATAGTTCTCCAACAAAAATGGAATTTTTGAGCTAGATTTATGATGACATTGTATATTTTAGATATGGTCGAAAACCCCAAATATGATCGCTTGCTTGTTGAAAGACGAGAATCGATTCTTCAACCCATCGTCCAAACCTTCGTTACATAAATTGTTTGTTGATGTGACTCTCAAAATGCATAAATCCAGTCCTCAACTTAACAATAATCCTAATCTCCGCATACACTGCTTCAATAACACATAGGACTCCAATGAAAAATAAATAAATGAACAAGAAAGCATATAATTTTTTTTCCATATTTTCTCAAACAAAATAACTTATTCCAACATATATAAACAAGAGAGTTCTAAAGTTTTTGAATACCAAACAATATCATCAAAACTTGAAGAGAATGTAGTTCAGCCTAAGTTTTTTTTTTTTTTTTTGTTGTTGCCGTAGGAACCTGCAGCCGCTACCCGCCGCGGAGGTTAGACCATTGTGAGTACGCACTAGGTAAACCCCGCTCCATGTGCAGTAACCCGCAAACCACACAGGAAAGATAAACCACACTAAGCAAGCCCAATGCGACGGGCTCGACCGAGGAAGTGTTGGTAGGGAATTCGAACACGTGACCTTTGGTCTCCGCGTTCACCTACTCCACCAATTCGGCCGCCCCCGAATGGGTGTAGTTCAGTCTAAGTTGATTCTTGATATGTTAGTTTATGCTTCTAGAGTTTTGTAGAGATGACGAGAGGAGAGAGTGGAGTTATCGTAGTTGCAAAATATTGGCTGGAATATGGTGGATCTTGAGGGTTTTAGATGATAGAGAGGAGTTATAGAAAGAGAAAAATTAATTTAATTTTGGTTGGTGATGAACTTTAGCCCCCGTTGACAATCATTATTAGGACAAAATAGAGTTTTAAATAGTGATTTTTAGGAGAATGTATGTTTAAAAAGTAGAAAAAGTTTTAAATTTACGTACAAAATATTTTATTGTATGAATATGTGGTTAAAAATAAGCGTGTAGAAAAAAGAGTTTAAAAATAATGGCTGTCAAACAGTAGCTTAATAAGGTTTGATGGTGATTGTTTTCAATCTTCTTGTGTTTTCCAACTTACGTGTTGACCTTCATTTTCTGTTGTGCAACATGTTCAATAGATCTTAACTCTATTTATGTTTACGTATAAGGCTCTTGCATACTTCGATAAACTGTTAAACGCACATAGCCTTCTCCAAAAGTGGAGAAGGTGATCTCGAGTACTTCGACAATCAAGTCAGTCAATTATAGATATATATTTAGGTGTCGGATGAATAATAAACCTGAGCCTCAAGGATGTGTATGATCCCGGGTTGTAGAAAGAATACCAATCTAAGTTTCTATTTAGAATGTAAAATTGCATTACCTGTAAATTACACTAAGCCCTCGTTTGGTCCCCCATTAATTTATAATACATTTTTCTCTCTTCTTTTTAACCATATATTTTACAATAAAATAATATACTTATAAACCAAATTTTTTTCTTCTTTTTCAACCACACATTCTTCAAAAAAATAATATTCCAAAAATTATATCATCAAATAATGGGGATCAAACGGGGGCTAAGTGTTAGCTTTATAGTAGATGGGAAAAGGTGGTTACTGTTGGATGAATGATACGTAGCCTCGTCCTATAGGTCGATGCGTTAACCTCTTAGGTGTCACCTCTCGAGTCCTAAGTTGAGATTGCATTTAATGATTTTGAAAAATGGCCACTATATGGCCTATGTTTGACATCTAAAAAGTAGACTAACAAATTGACTGAGATATGTCTACCGCAAAGATATGAAATCAATCGATCATACGAAGATCTCTTGGATGGGACGAATTTATGGAAGATTCTTTGCAAATCCTTAGGGCCTATTCTCTTTATTATTTTCAAACCGTTTTCTGTTTTCGATTTTCCAAAACAGTAAAAACGCATTCTCTTTCTTATTTTTGAAAACGCATTTTTGAAAACAAGTTAAAAATTTATAAAGAAAATCCAAAACGACAAATTTGTCATTTTGTGTGTTTTCAGTTATAATCAAGTCAAAATTTTCAAAACGCGTTTTGGTTGTATTCAAAATAATTTTTTAAAATGCCAAAAAAAAAAAAAAAACATATTTTCAACAATCTCAAAATGGACACTCAAAACACAAAACCCAAAATGAATTCAAAATTGAAAATATAAAACTGAAAAATAAAGAGAACAGCCCCTTATTGATTCAAAAATGGGCTGCAATAGATCGTGGCACTTTATCTCGATCATAGAGGTTCGGCCTCTACATGCTGCTTCGAGTGAGGTGAAGTCATTACTTTGACTTCCTTTATTTGTTTGCCTCAATTAAGTTAAGTAACTAGATGATGTGAAGTGTGGGTTAGGACTTCTTATTATTTTCTTATTTGGCTGCAATCTAATCAATAATAAAAAAATTCATAAGATGAGTAGCAAGATTATTTTTAAGAATTACAATCGAATAATTTCACTTCATCTTTATTATTGTTGTTAGAATTTGGGCGTGACCCGAATTTTTTGTTGAAAATAATTGAGAGCTCTAATTAAAGTGCACACTAATTCGAATCCTATTTGGAATGCAATTGTGAAATCTTATTCAAGTTTTCTTGACAAATTTTAATTGAAGTTCTACTTGAAAATTCATTGGGAGTAAGAATTTGTGTTGGACTTGAAAAACTTTGAAAAGAAGAAAAATATTATTGGAAGGAGTTTAAGTCGGAGACGAAGCACGTAGGCACCACAGCTGTAAATATTAACAGTAAGGCGTTGGTCCCCGGCTCTGGTAGTGGCACCCTGACGCCACCTATTATGCTCTCTTCGTTGTTTTGGTTTCCTTTTCATTTTGGATTCCATTTTTTACATTCTACTTCATCTACAACTATATTATAAGAGTTTCGACGTTCCTTGATAAATGCGTTTTGCACATTTATTTAGGCCACACAACATGAAAAATTGTCGATGTATATGTTGAAATATGGTTTAATTCGTTATAATTTGTGTTTGTAGGATTATATTGATGGATTGAATGAATAGTATGCGAAAATGAACGAAAAAGGACCAAAATGGAAGAAAATGAAACTTTGGGGACCAAAATGTAATTATTCAAAAGTTGACCAGAATGGCGAATCGAGCATGGAATTGGGCTAAGTAACACATTGCGATATCATGCAATGCTAGAAGAAGGAGGAGAAGAAAGCAATGCCAAAAAGTAAATGAAATAAAATTTGGGGACCAAATTGAACCAAACGGAAAATGCTTTCTACCATGCAGTCGCATGGTAGAAAGTTCATGCAGTTGCCCAAGAGGTAACAGGAAAAAATTTCTGCCAAATTGTTATAACCATGTAGTCGCATTGTTCAATTTCGACGCGAATTTTCTGGTTTACTTATTCGAACCAATCTCTTATGGAAAGATATTTTGATGCTCTATATAACCATAATCTCGTCCAGAATAAGGGTTTACACATTATTTGAGAGAAAAAGGCATTGATGAGCAAGGAAGAAGGCAAAAACGAGGGATTTCACTTCAAGACTCAAGATTGCAAGATTTAAATTCAAGAATTGGGTGATATCTTTTTCTAAATAGTTTTCTTGTTCTTTAATTTTATCCATAATAGACTAGATTTTCTTTTTACTAGGAGAACGATGATCCTTGCTATGTGAACGCTTAATTCCTTATTTTGCAATTTCGACATTAAGACATGAATATTATATGTTGAATGATTTATATACACTTTAATGTCTCCATAATTAAATGCATGTGATTATGTAAGTATGGGTGATCTATTTCGTGCATTCGAAAGAAGGGAATTAGATTCAACAAGGTATAAATCATCGTAAGGTCTGACAGGAGATAGAAATATACCGCTATGCTTTACGTGAATCTTTAAGTGTTTACAAAACGTCATACATTCTCATGTATTGCATTTGTCATAGAAATATAGTCAAATGGTTTGTGAGAATATGTTCAATTCTAGTCAACAGAGATTATTGAATATGTTAGAAATATTGATTCTTCGACTAAATCGTTTTGTTAAATTGTGAAATAAGGGTTGAACGTGAACTGGCTTGGTGATTCGAGATCCTAGTGCATTTTTCATACATTAATTTCTTCAACCTTTTGCATTCAAGATCATTTTACATTTATTTAGTAACTTTAGTTTAAATTGCATTTTAACCATAATTTAGTTATAAAATTCAAATCTTCAATTATCTCGAGTTAAATAGATTCGGTTAAGGTCTCGATAATAGAAATCAAATTAAATCAATCATCGTGGGACGATACTCGAAATTTTACAATTTTCACTTTATTACTTGTTAACGAACAGTACGCTTGCAGTGATTTACAAAGCGGACATATTTTCGTGAACATTCCTTATTTGTTCACTGTATATAGTTGGCTCTTCATTATGATTTAGAGAGAAGTTAGAAGTTGTTAGACAAATCATAAACACATAATATCTTTGAATTATTTCTCCATATTGTAATAAAATTTTCATTCTCTACAAATTATTTTATTCTTGTGTTCTTGTGATCTTTGATTTATATTATGGTTATAATCTCTTATCTTTTCACAACAAATCGGTATTAGAGCATTTCAATTTATAAACAATTAGTATCAAAGCTTTTGGTATTGAAACTCTTGGGAAGATCAAGTTTTTTTTTTTTTTTTTTTTTTTTTTTTGATGGTAACAATGAAGGATGGTATTCGGTATTAGATCGCAATACAAGATTCTCTTTGTGGTAGGTTAAAATAGGAGTAGTACTCGTTCAGATGGATTTAGACGACCTATTGTTGGGATTTGATAAGATGCCCACATCATGGACTAAGGAGGAGAAATAACAAAGGGATCGACATGCCTATCTCAAATACATTTTCATCTTTCCAATAATATTTTTTAGGATGATTGGAAGGATAAATCAAAATCAAAATCACAACCGAGCTCAAGGACAGTTCCAGCAAGAGAAGAAACCCCAGTTGGAAGATATGTTTGTAAATTTCATGGAAACCACAAATCAATTCATGAGGAAGACTGAAACGAACTTCCAAAATCAAGGCGCGGCTATTAGGAATCTGGAGACTCAAATGGGATAGTTAGCTCTCTCTTTGACATGAAGAGTACCTGGTGCATTACCAAGCAACTCAAAAGTAAATACTTGGGAGCATGTTCAAGCTATTACTACACGAAGTGGAATTCAGCTACCTAAGATACATGTTAAGAGATCGGGTGCAAATAAAGAACAAGTGGAGTCTTCTGAAAAAAAGAATGAGAAGCAGGTTGACAACACCAAGAAGACGTCGGTAAGAGAAAGTCCAGAAAAATCACAACAAGTGCCAGATAATTTCGTGAACCCTTATGAGCTACCCATTCCATTCTCACAACGGTTGAGGAAGCACATGATGGAGCAGCAATATAAGAAATTCTTCGAAATTCTTACGAAAATCCACATAAATATCCTATTTACGGAAACACTGTTCAAAATGTTTGGCTACGCCAAATTCTTGAAAGACATTAAATCCAAGAAATGAAAGCTAGAGGATCATGAGACAGTAATGCTAACAGAGGAGTGCAGTCTCATAATTCATAAAAAGCTCCCACCAAAACTGAAAGACCCAGAGAGTTTTATTATACCTTGCACTATTGGTGAATGCTACTTTGATGAAACTCTTTGTGATTTTGGTGCAAGTATTAATCTAATGCCTCTATCTGTTTTCAGGAAACTCGGACTAGGCGAAGCCAAAGCAACTACGGTGACACTGCAATTAGCTGATCGATCATTGGCACATCCGATGGAGGTAATTGGAGACGTACTAATTAAGGTGGACAAATTCATTTTCCCTGCCGATTTCCTCATTCTGGATATGGAGAAAGACAATAATATGCCACTTATCTTGGGCAGACCATTCCCAACTACTAGTAGAGCTCTAATAGATGTTCAAAATGGGCAGTTAAATTTGAGATTGGACAAGGAACATATCACTTTCAACGTTTTCAATGCTATGGATTATCATGTTGAGCCAGATAGTTGCTATCAAATTGATATGGTAGAGGAGGTGATGCATGATAAAATTGTGTTTCAAAACTTTTCAAACACTTCTGATGACCATAATGTGCATTTTCAACCCAAATAAAATCATGAGAAGCAAGAAGTCTACATTATTGAGTTCGAGGCAGCTGATGAGGGAAAAATAGATGACACGGACAAAGATAAGGTTAAAGTTTGGATGAACGCTGCAGTAAGAAAGAAAATGTCATTGAAGAAGCTAAGCAGAACCTCCAAGGCTATATTCAACGTACCTTAACAGACTAACATGGTGTAATCGAGCTATAGACTATAACTAGCATTGGATGGGAGGCAACCCATCGTTTCTACCATTTTATTCATTTTGTCTTATGCATTCGATTGGTAATTTATTCTTCAAGTTTTTTATAATTTTTAATAATATTACTTTTTCATCATCTCTACAGGTAATAAAAGAGCTATGCATGGTCCACACTTCTTTTTCTTCCACCATCTTCACCTTCACATCTCCATCAATCAGGTGAGTATTCCTCACCCTTTGTTTTTTATTTTCTATGAATTTGTCCTTAATTTTACGCGGTGCTAAGTTTGCATTTTATTATTTTTTAAATATTGAGGATAATGTTCTGCATACGTTTGGGGGTTAAGAATAAGTCAATATGGCATTCATCATGTTACTGCAATTTTTGTTTTTGTATGATAATGTGAAAAAAAAATTAGTTTTTCGTTTTGCTGAATTATTCTTAGTTTTACACATTCTTAGTAATAGTTTGGGATTTTGTGTGATTGTGTGGGTTTGACAATTCTGCCGACCGTGATGTTTAATATTGGGCTCTGTATGGACCGTGAATGGTGAAAATTGTGCTTCATTAGATTGATCAATACATGTTTATGTGAAACTTGATTTACTTTACGCACGACACTCATTTTTACATATTGGGCTAATGAGTTGACTCATTGATTATGAATACAAGAACTTAGAAAATCCTGAAAAACCTTTCTTGTGCTAAACCATGACCGGTTTTTAGAATAGTTTGGAGGCAATTGAACTGTTGCAAAGACACATTGAGATGAGTAGGGTTCCGTGCATGATATTATGTGTGGATTTTCTAAAACCAATGAGATGAAAATGAAGTGAAAGTTTCAAGTTAGGGTGTAGTGTTAGAAATTGGGTGTCTAAAAGAAAAGGGGTATTGCACTAATCATTGAATAAACAAAGACATTTGTTCAAACTTGTATAACTCGAGTGATTAAGCCTGCAAGGGTTTAAAACTTGGTGCCCTATGATCATCTGACTTGAGAGTCATCGGCCTAAAATTCGCTACAGGGGTTATACAGAAAGCAAAGGAAAGATGTTCTATAAAAGAAAAGAAAAAAATGGCATCTATCAATTGATGAATTACATATTTACTCTTATGTATGAAATGCATTGATTAGCCCCAAACACTTGGTTGATAAGATTATATCTCTAATGCGAGGCAACTAGCTCAGTTTAATCTCAATGGTTAAAGAAATAAAAAATATGAGAACCTTTGCTTATTAAAGTGTGAAATTGTAATAGTATGATTCATCCAAACTGAGAGAGGGAAAGAAATATATATAAATGAGTTCAGCCTTAGAACACACATTGGGATAATTGAGTGAAAAACATAAGTTTGGGGAAATTTGTATCTTTCAAGCGATGAGAGCGAAAAATTTGACTACATTGGGTCAGGTATGAGTCAACCATTATCCTGATATGCTAGTATGAGTTTTCACACACACATGTGTCAGGTTTGCATCTAACATGTGGAGATTGATATGATTTTGTACGGCTATAGTTGTTCATGTGGTCTCTTGCTAAGCTTCAATCCTGAGACACTGCAGACTGTTAAGCTATGTTTTGTGTATATTAAGACATTTTGTTGTAGAACAAATAATAGTTCAAGTTTGGGGGATTTGATAAGTGCGTTTCGCGCATTATTTAGGCCACAAAACATGAAAAATTGTCGATGTATATGTTGAAATATGGCTTAATTCGATATAATTTGTATTTGTAGGATTACATTGATAGATGGAATGAAGAGTATGAGAAAACGAAAGAAAAAGGACCAAAATGGAAAAAATGAAACTTTGGGGACCAAAATGCAATTATTCAAAAGTTGACCCAAATGGAGAATCGAGCATGAAATTGAGCTAAGGAACACATTGTGATATCATGGAATGCTAGAAGAAGGAGGAGAAGAAAGTAAGGCCAAAAAGTGAATGGAATAAAATTTGGGGACCAAATTGAACCAAATGGAAAATACTTTCTACCATGCAGTCGCATGGTAGAAACTTCATGCAGTCACCTAGAGGTAACATGGAAATTTTTTTGCCAAATTGTTATAACCATGCAGTCGCATTGTTCAATTCCGGCGCGAATTTTCCGGTTTACTTGTTCGAACCAATCTCTTATGGAAAGATATTTTGACGCCCTATATAACCCTAATCTCGTGCAGAATAAGGGTTTACTCATTATTTGAGAGAAAAAGGTATTGAAGAGCAAGGAAGAAGGTAAAAACGAGGGATTTCACTTCAAGATTTAAGATTGCAAGATTTAAATTCAAGAATTGGGTGATGTCTTCTCCTAAATATTTTTCATTTTTTTTAAATTTTATCCATGTTAAACTAGATTTTCATTGTACTAGGAGAACGATGATCCTCGCTATGTGAATGTTTAATTCCTTATTTTGCAATTTCGATATTAAGATACGAATATAATATGTTGAATGATTTGTATACACTTTAATGTCTCCATAATTAAATGCATGTGATTATGTGAGTATGGTTGATCTATTTCATACATTTGAAAGAAGGGAATTAGATTCAACAAGGTATAAATAATCGTACGATTGCTTTACGTGAATCTTTAAATATTTACAAAATGTCATGCATTCTAATATATTACATTTGTCATAGAAATATAGTCAAATGGTATGCAAGAATATGTTCAATTATACTCGAGAGAGATTATTGAATATGTTAGAAATATTGATTCTTCAACTAAATCGTCGTGTTGTCAAGTTGTGAAATAAGGGTTGAATGTGAACTTGCTTGGTGATTCGGGATCTTAGTACATTTTTCATACATTAATTTCTCCAACCTTTTGCATTCAAGATCATTTTGCATTTATTTAATAACCTTAGTTTAAATTGCATTTTAGTCATAGTTTAGTTATAAAATTTATATCTTCAACTATCTTGAGTTAAATAGATCCGGTTAAGGTCTCGGTAATAGAAATCAAATTAAATCAATCATCGTGGGACGATACTCGAAATTTTACAATTTCCACTTTATTGTTTGTTAACGAACCATACACTTGCGATAATTTACAAAGCGAACATATTTTCGTGAACATTCCCTATTTGTTCACTATATATATTTGGCTCTTCATTATGATTTAGTGGGAAGTTAGAAATTGTTAGACAAATCATAAACACATAATCTTTGTATTATTTCTCCATACTGTAATAAATTTTTCATTCTCTACAAATTATTTTATTCTTGTATTCTTGTGATCTTTGATTTATATTATGGTTATAATCTCTTATCTTTTCACAACAAATCAGTATTAGAGTATTTCAATTTATAAACAATTAGTATCAGAGCTTTTGGTATTGAAACTCTTGGGAAGATCAAGTTTTTTTTTTTTTTTTTTTGTGATGGTAACAATGAAGTATGATATTCGGTATTAGATTGAAATACAAGATTCTCTCTGTGACATGTAAAAATTGGAGTAGTACTCGCTCAGATAGATTTAGACGACGTATTGTTGGGATTTGATAAGATGCTCACATCTTGGACTATAGAGGAAAGAAACCGAGGGATCGAAATGACTATCTCAAATACATTTTCATCTTTCCAATAATATTTTTTAGGACGATTTGAAGGAAAAATCAGACGCTACATTATGGTTAAAATTGGAGCAATTATGCATGACGAAGAGTCTTATTAGTAAATTGCATCTGAAATGTCTATAGTCTCATTGTATGACAAATGTGTATCTCTTGAGGATCACCTAGCTGTTTTTTAAAGAAATCATCGATGATTTTCGGAGGTCAAATATGATGAAGAAGACTTGAGATTGATTTTTTTGTGTTCATTGCCCACATCATACATGTCTTGTAGAGACATGATTCTATATAGTCATGATACTCTCACCATCGAAGAAATCTACGATATTTTATATTCAAATGAGAAGATTTAGCGTCTTGTAGCATCTAGAGATTATGGAGATGATCTTATTGTTCATGGTGGTTGTTCGAGGGACAAGTCAAAATCTAACTTCAAATTTTGTAATTATTGCAAGAAAAAGGAGCACTTGCTAAACGATTACTATAAGTTGTGGAATAAATTAAAGTCAACTGCAAATCA
Organism: Fraxinus americana; assembly: GCA_035079005.1. NCBI lineage: Eukaryota > Viridiplantae > Streptophyta > Magnoliopsida > Lamiales > Oleaceae > Fraxinus > Fraxinus americana. The sequence goes on along the minus strand of JAVHZT010000093.1, from coordinate 287,310 downwards.
ACAATCAAAAATTTCAGGAGAAATAAGTATTGCAGAAAATCCTAATAGTGATGGAGAGCTTCTACTTATGCTGACTACAACTCCAAATCTGATGAGGCTTGGATTTTGGATACAGCTTGCACTTTTCATATGTCACCCAATCGAGAATTGTTTTTAACATATGAAGAAGTTTCAAAAGATGTTGTGATGACCGATAATAACACACCTTGTCGGATAGTTGGTATTTGTAGGGTCAGAATAAAGATGTTTGATGAGACGGTTAAAACACTTGATACAGTAAGACACATTCCAGATCCAAGGAGAAATTTTATCCCCTTAAATACTCTTGATTCAAAAGGCTACATGTACACTGTTGAATGTGGAGTTCTAAATGTTATCGAAGGAGCCCATGTTGTGCTCATGGGACATAAAAAATCTCACTTATATATCTTGTAGGGTAATACAAAATCTTTGAGTAATCATCATATTTTAAGAACTCAGGTAAATTTAGAGTTGACTTCTGTACCGTTGGGGTCTAATTTAGGTTCTTCTTTTAAGAATACATCTTAGCTGAATTTTGAATATATGGGTAAATTCGTCTTGCCATCATTATCGACTGTGTTATCGTATTCAATTGCTAGATATAGACTAATTTTTGCACATATGTACAATTCTACTGATTTTGTTGATGGTTTGAATGGGGGTTAAGGATGTTGATTCTAGCCAAGATCCTTCTTTTGATACATTTAGTTATAATTCTATTATAGGGCTTGTTTCAATCTTGTTTGGTGGTTATTAGATCACTTTTTCCCCTATTTGAGGTAGTAGAGGTGGAGAATATTTCTAGTTGGCATTGTTGATGCGAAGTTTTGTTTGTGTTTTTCATTGAAGAATTTAAATTTATTCCTTGTAGTGGAATTTGACTCCAAGTGGAGAATTTTTTAAAGTTTTTTCATTGTAGCAGCAGAATTCGTGTCAAAGTAGAGATTATTAGAATTTGTGTGTGACCCGAATTCATTGTTGAAGATAATTGAGAGTTCTAATCAAAGTGTACATTAATTAGAATTTTATTTGGAATGCAATTGTAAAATCTCATTCAAATTTTTATGGCAAATTCTAATTGAAGTTTTACATGGAAATCCATTGGGAGTAGAAATTTGTGTTGAGCTTGAATAAGACTTTGGAATGAAGAAAAATATTATTTGAATGAGTTTGGGTAACTGTAAACATTAATAGCAAGGCCGGCTCTACGGCGCCACATGTTCTACTCCATTCGCTGTTTTGGTCTCTTTTTCGTTTTGGACTTCGTTTTTGAGATTCTAATTCATCTACAACTCTATTATAAGGGTTTGAACGTCCTCTATTTGTTCACTATATATAATTAGTTCTTCTTTATGATTTAGTGAAACGTTAGAAGTTGTTAAACAAATCATAAATACATAATCTTTGTATTATTTCTCTATATTATAATAAAATCTTAATTCTCTAAAAATTATTTTATTCTTGTGCTCTGTGATCTTTATTTCATATTGTGACTATAATATCTTATCTTTTCACAACAAACTGATATTAGAGCATTCCAGACCATAACAATTGTCACGTCATATTAGTTTGATAAGAAAAAAGTTTAAATTCAATGATTAACTACAAAACCAAATAAAATTTAGTGACATATATATCATATTCCAAAAGGTTAACTCACTTCTTGTGCTTTTAATACTTCAACATTTTTTAGGTTTGGACTTTTGCTCGAGGGTTACGCACTTGTATTGTGTAAGTTTGGACTTTTGCTAGAAGGATACATTTTTACATCTCATTATTATTATCAGGAAGATTTGTTTAGAATCTCATCTCAAATACAAACATATCATTTGTACATTGTATTTTAAATTTATTCATAGAAAAATATTCGAAAAATATGTATGACAGGTACATTTCTTTGCTTTTATAAATGAAACTAAAGGATTGAGACGGCAATTCAAAATAAAAAAAAAAATTAATGCAGATTTAAAAGAAAAAGAACATGACATTGGTCTATTCATGCTCTATTAATAATGCTCAATTAAAAAAAATTCTAAAGTAGGCACTTAAGAAATTAGTGCTTGTTGAAATTATTAAAAGTTGACCTTATTTGTAAAATTTTATTGGAGGCTCCAGTGTTGACACGAGTAAAATCGTACAATAATAAGCCCCCGTTTTATAGGGATTAAAATCAGATTTTTAATAGTTTTTGATAAAATATAATGTGTGATTGAAAAGTTGTGGGACTCATGAAAAATGTAATTAAAATTAATTATTAACTTTAACTTAAATTAAAATCCAAATTTTAAGATTTACCAAACAAGGACTAAATCAGAATTGTTTTTCAAGATGTAAATTTTACAAATTCAGTTCATATTAAAAGAAAAGATTTTTCTTCAATTTATTTTTTTTAATTAAATTATACAACTTTTAAATAATTTAAGAGTTGACCTTGATGGGACCACTTCCATTGAAGGTGTCATGCAAAGATTTCGGTACGATTTGTACAGAATTAAATTTAGTGTGTGTTTGGTAGAGATTTTTTGGGGGAAGAATTGATTTTGAATAGTGATATGATGGGAAATGTGTGGTTGAAAAAGAAGATAAGATTATTGATATGATAGAAAATATTATTTTATTGAAGAATGTGTGATTAAAAATGAGAATTGATTTACTGTTGAAAATGAGAATCGGTACCAAACATAGCCTTACTTTTACATCTCAGGCCCTGGCCCAATAGGGGGGCGCCAAGTGGCACCTCTTTTGAACAGAGCCGTGGTAGACCTGTTCAAGTAGCACTACTATTTCAGGAAATGGAGAGGATATATTTCTACCAAGTTATTTGACAAAGTTGGCTGACAAAGTGAGGTGTAAGGTGAAGATGAAATGGGTTTGGACGGTTGTGATTATCAAAAGACAAAATGAGCGCCAAAATGGGAAAAAATGGAGGTGAGGGCTGGGATGAATTTCAACTGGCCGACAATAATTTCTCTCTCCTACAAACCAACACTCTCTCAACCATCTCCCCCAAATCAACACTCCAAAATTAAACAAATTCGAGTTCAAATTTCGTGGATTAGGCGACGGGTGTTTCTTCCATTCAAAATTATAGAGTTCGCGACGGGTGTTTGTTCCAATTGAAATTACAGAAAATAAACACCCATTTCCGACGGATTAGGCGTTTACACAGAGGTGAGCGGCTTGAAACTGACGGATTAGTTCACCGTTTACACAGAGGCGGATTAGTTCACCGTTTACCCCACTCAGCCATGTCCTCCAGCACCGGAACCGGGTTGAAACTGACGGTAAGAAATCTGGTTTTATGGTTATTATGCTATTCTTGTAGATATTATTGCAGAATTTTTACATTTGTAAGTTAGAAAGCACAACCTGCTATTTGAATTTAACTGAAATACTGGCATTTGGTTGGAGATTCTACTATGACTAAGAAAGACGGTAGAAGAACAGAATAAATCAAGATTGTTAAGGATTTACTTCCATTTAGATATTTCTGTTGTACCAATGTATTGAACAAATTACAAATAAAAATAAGAAAATTCATGTAGATTAAGGCTTAGGTTGTTGATGTTTCAAATAATTCTATTGTTAATGTTTGCTATCACCAATCTGTTTGTAGCATCCAATTAGGGAGTTCAAATAGAAAGAGTGTGCTTGCACCATTTGTTTGGAATTTAAATGGGTTGTCCAAATAGAAAGAGTGTATGTAGGACATCTGATTTTTTTTTTCATTTAAACTCCTGTTGTAAATGGATGAAGTTACATACTATGAACTTGTCATAATGGGTGAGTGTTTATGTTTTACAGGATCAGCTAAATATGGAAGAAGTTTTGTCGGTCGATTCCGAAAATGAGAATGTGGAGGGGAATGTGAATGTTGTGGTAGATGAAACAATAGAAGGAAATGGAATGATTGTGCCTGAAGTTGGTATGCAGTTTGAGGATATAAAACAAGTGTATGATTTGTATGCAAGATATGCTTATGCCATAGGTTTTCCAATCAGAAAGAGGAGTTCAGGGAGGGATGATGAAGGTGTTTTGAGATTTGTCACGTTGACGTGTAGTAGGGAGGGACGAAGAATAGGTACTACAAGCACTTGTTTGAAGCCGCAACCAACAATTCAGACGGGTTGTAAAGCTAGGATCTCTACATCTTTAGATATACATGGTTACTGGAAGATTAACTCGGTCCACCTTGACCACAATCACAAGATGAGTCCTAGTAAGTCCAGGTTGTATCGATGTAACCGAGATATTAGTGCTTACGTGAAACGAAAGCTTGAAGTGAATGATGTGGCAGGAATACCATTACATAAAAGTTTCAACTCCGCAGTTGTCGAGGCCGGTGGCCATGAGAACATGACTTGCATTGAAAAGGATTGTCGAAATTATATCGAAGAAGTGAGACGACTAAGATTGGGTGAGGGTGATTCGGCTGCAATACAGTTTTATTTCTCTGAAATGCAATCCCGCTGCTCCGGATTTTACTTTAGTATTGACTTGGATGATGATTCGCGCCTAAGAAATGTGTTTTGGGCTGACAATCGGTGCAGGCAAGCATATAAGGAATTCGGGGATGTTGTGACATTTGATACAACCTACCTTACCAATAAGTATGATATGCCTTTCGCCCCTTTTGTTGGCGTAAATCATCACGGACAATCAACGTTGCTAGGTTGTGGTTTGCTATCGAATGAGAACACAGACACATTTGTGTGGTTGTTCAGGACATGGTTGAAGTGCATGTATGGTAAAGCTCTGCATGGAATAATTATGGATCAAGATAGAGTGATGCAAAATGCAATTGAGATAGTTTTCCCGAACACTAAACGTAGATGGTGTCTTTGCCTCTTTGGCATATATTGAAAAAGTTGCCCGAAAAGTTTGGATATCATGTGGATAAGGCATCTATTTTTTCGAATATACATGTCTTGGTTTATGATTCACAATTTGTCGAAGAATTTGAGGAAGGTTGGAGAGTGATGATCGATACGTATGACTTACGTGATGATAGTTGGTTATCCGGATTGTACGAAAACAGAGGTCGTTGGGTGCCATGTTTTTTGAAAACAAATTTCTGGGCTGGTATGTCAACAACTCAAAGAAGTGAAAGTATGAATGCCTTCTTCGACGGTTATGTGCATTCGAAGACGTCATTGAAGCAGTTCGTCGAACAGTATGAGAGAGCGCTCAGAAATAAGGTAGAAAAGGAATTTCAGGCTGATTTCAGGTCTTTCTCTCAAATGATACCGTGTGCAACCACGTACGAAATGGAGAAACAATATCAGGAATTGTACACCCTATCGAAGTTCAGGGAAGTTCAGGTCGAATTTACAGGTAAGGTGTACTGTGACCTCATCTCTTCTTCAGAAGGACATCAGGGGACAACGTATCAGGTATGTGAGGACGTTGTTTGTGGCGATAGACGAAGGAGGAAAAATTTTCAGGTGGCATTTAATAGAGAGACAGAGGTAATCATATGCAGTTGTCACCTGTTCGAATTCCGGGGTATAGTATGTAGACATGCGATTGCAGTATTGATACGCAACCAGGTGGCTGTGATGCCAGATAGGTATATATTACGCAGATGGAGGAGGGACGTTAGCAGAACACACACGCAGGTCGCCGTGAATTATGCCGGTATGGTTAGTACACCTGCACAATTGAGGTATGACGATATGTGTCAGGAATTTGCTACTGTAGCAGACCTAGCTGCGGATGACGAAGGGAGGTATCGTGCTATCATTGACTGGATACAACTCCAAAAGACAGAGCTTAGGTCGACAAAGTCGAGTTCCGATAGTAACACACTTTTACAGCCTAGTGCATCTCACAATCAAAGCATCGAGACTGTCAAAGATCCCATATCGTCGAAGAAAAAAGGAGCCCCAAAGAAATTGTGGAGAAAAGGCCCATTGGAGGGTAGCGCTAAGAAGTCAAAGGTATATTCGTTGAAAGAAAAAATGTTTTTTTTTGTGTAATAACAAATAATTTCGTGGTGTGTATGCAGGAACGATCGAAGAGCATAGCAGGAAAGGTTTTTCCACCTCCTCAACCACATCATTCAATCCCAATGCCAACCCCAGTTCAAATGCCAATGTCAATGCCAACGCCAGCTCCAGTGCCAATGCCAACGCCATACTCTTTTTCACAACTCCTAATGGTAGGTATATTCAATTCACGTTTTTTAAATAATCGGGTTTTATGCACTGTTTTTATAAGTAAAGCCAAATTGTATCGATGTAGGGTCACAGTATGAGCCAGGTTTTCACACAACAAATGCCGTCGTCCACATTCATCCAGACTACGACGACACAGGTTTTTCCAAATTCACAAGGTACGTATATATTTTCATCGCCCCACGTTCAATTGACAATTAATCGACTCTTATTATTTCAATTTACATGTCAGGAAATGAGAACCCATACCACGATTCATATTTACGACATCATCGTGACTCATGTTAATTGAAGGCGAACAACATCATGAGAAGAAGAACAACCTACCTTGTGCGCAGGATAGATTCGTCATGACAAGGCAGATTCGACACATGCTTGTAGTTATTCATTCCACTTTTTGAATTGTTCATTTGGGGATGTGATTTTTCCGTGTGAATTCAAAAAGAAAATGGAATTTTTCGATGTCAGTGAACCTCTTTTGTAATGAAAAATTCCGTGTTTTTTATTTTTTTGGATTTACTCTTAACCTATTTCAAGAAGAAAAAGATTTGTTAACAAATTTTGAGATTCAAAATTAACTAGGACAATAGTAATTCTAGTGCACAATAATAGCTAGGTCTTCATTTCCAAAAATACATTATGTTTGGCGACTATACAAATTACATTGCTACTTAGTCTACTAGGATGATTAAATCAAGCATTCACCAAACTGAGAATATTATAATTTCGCGAACGTCCAAGGTACATGAAGTAAAAATTTTTACTTCAACCAAAATGTACCAACTACTTACAACTAAACTAGTCGACCAATTTCAAATTTACAAAATCCCTCTATTAACAACTAATCATGCTCAGAGGACCATCACATTCACGGTCACAGTAACCAACAGCTCTTTATTGTTATTCAGCCGAACTTGAGATTGGAACATTCGGGACATATCTTCAACTTCTTCATCCGCTTGTGGTTTAGCCCTAGTACCGCTAGATTCACCGTTTACTTCTCCATCTTTGCACCAATCCCAGAAGCCACACTTCACACTGCAACATTTGAAGAATCTGCCTTTGTTAACAGTGTCCTTTTCAACCTCGAAAAACTTCTGAAATCCATTCACACAAAGTGGACATCGACATTTTATCGGGCAATCATTGAAGAAGTGTCCAACACTCCTGCAACCGTGACAAACCCCGAAGTTCTTTCCCGTCATTCTATGTTCCTGAATCAAACCAATTTAGATTTATGTCTACAAATGTCAAAATAATTAAATCACCATCTAACATATATGCTAAACTGTAAAACGAGCAGCTAACCTATATGTTAAACTGAAAACCATCAGCATCGAAGTGAAGTGTTCAATTGAAAAATCAGCACCTTAGTTAAATATTAAATTGAAAACTCAACATCTAAGTTCAACTGATGACCAAAAAATTCTTTCATCAATGTTGGATGTTGAAACTCAGAAATGAACATCCAACTGCAACTGATAAACCAAAACTCCAGCATCTAATTTCAATTTTATAACTCAAACAGGGCACAACATATTCCAACTGAAAAATCAAATAATTCTGTGAACTCAGTGAAATGTACAAACTGAGAAATCAACATCCAATTCCAACTGAAAAACCCAAACTCCATCATCTAAGTTCAATGTTAATACTCTAAATTCTGCACCTAACTTCAACAGGAAAATCGAAATCAAACTGAAATACCAACAAATACGGCATCACTGATAAATGTTCAAACTGAGATATCTACATCCAAGTTCAACTGAAATACCGACACTCCAGCATCTAATTACAATGTAAAACCTCAAATCATGCAAATAAAGCCCCTATCCCACCGCAAACTGAAAAAATAAAAATTGACGTCAAAGTTCAAAATCCAAAATTTCACCATCTACGTAAAATTTGCAGTCAATGGAAGCTTGTGAAATTTTTTCTTTCAATTTATGTAAACAGAATTTACCAAACCATGAACCTATTTCTGACGAATGAGTTGCGTCTGTGCTACGCCCTTCGATTTGCAAAAAAGGTCTGGAGGTGAGCCAAATCAGGGTGCTGGAGTTCTATGGCCGCCGGAGGTTGCGATGACGCCGGAGGTGATGGATTCACCGGCTGCCAGAGGATTGTGTTTTTGGGAGGGAGGGTTTTTTGGTATGATTTGGGGAAAATGACGGGGAAGGGTGTGGAGAGAGAAGGGAAGTGGGTTTTGTCGATTTCAATTTTTTTTTATTAGACGCCACGTCACTTTGTCAAGTGGGTTTGTCAACCCACTTTGTACGAGTAGCGCGACCGATTTCAGGACATGGAGAGGATATATTTGAAGTTTGGTTTTGCTACCGGTACATCAAGGTATATATAGGCGTGTACATCACACTCACATGGGGGGTGGGACCCGTTTGAATAAAAAAATATTTTATACACATGGGTCCCACCCCCATGTGAGTGTGATGTACATCATTATGTACAATTCTTGATGTACAAGTAGCATTTTTGTTTGAAGTTTGAAAATTGTTAAATATTCCCTATCAGTAGTGGCGCAACTGTTTGAACAGGACCGAGATTACCCTATTTAAGTACAATTAATCCTCCAATACTGGATTCATTTCACGGGGCTCATCATAATACTCACATGGTGTGTCTCACCATGTATTAAAAAAATTGTACATGGCCCACACGTGTGAGTATCATTTGAGTTTTCCTGTGAAATATTTTCTGTACGTGAAGCATCTAACATTCAAGTAGCATGGCTGTTTCAAGAAATAGAGAGGATATATTTGAAGTTTTGGAAATTGTTTATAAATTATTTAAATTACAAGTGAGTAATGTTTAGAAATTTATAATATTTAAAAGGGTAATTATATTCATATCATAATTTTTATTTTTAGTACCACATTTTAATTGCACTTAAGATTTTTAATCTTTGCTCGTTATAGTACTTATACCTCTAACAATTTTTCATGTCATTGTTATTCTTAAACTTTTTATTAGTTAACATATTTTGTATTTGATAACAATTTATATCCAAAAGTCCGTTAAAATAGTGTAAAATAACTCATTTTTTTATCATATTTTTAAAAAGTAAAAATTAATATTTTCCAGTTTCAAAGCATGGAAACAAAATACAATGATATAAATCATCATTAGGGACGAGATGTACCATTTAATGGATGGTTGAAGATAAGAATATGATGAAAAAAAGTTAAGAAACAGTGGGCAAAGATTGAGAAGTTTAAGTGCAATTAAAATTTTGTTTATCAAATAAAAATTGTGATAACAATATAATCACCATATTTAAAAATGATAGATTGAGGAGAAACTTTTGAATATTAATTTTACCCTTATATATTTAGTTATAAATCAAAAATACTCTTAACATCTATTATATTTTATTTAATACTCATGACATTTTTTCTAAGCATTCATTTGTTCTTTTATTTTAAATATGCACATTTTGCTTGTGTAAAATCATTTGTTTTAATTGCTTTGCTGACCCCATTTAATGGTTTTTATCATTTATTTTAAGTTCTCCACGTTTTGCTTTGGTTCAAATGCGAGAGAAACTCAAAAAACTCATTTTTAATGGTTTTTTATAATTTATTTTAATGGCTTCATTTCATATACTTACTTTCCTCACCCCCATCGTCTTCTCTCTCGCTCTCATTATCTTTTCTTTCGAAAAAAGTATTTTTATAAAATAAATCATGATAATTGTCAAGAGAATTGTATGTTTCTGTTTTTTAAATTGTCAGGAGAATAGATTTTAGAATTAGCTTTTGGTTTTAAATTCATACCAACTATTTTTGTGATTTTTTATCTTAATATAAAGGTGTTACTACTTTCGACAAATTAAATGAGATATAACTTTTTATATTTTGTAATTTTGGATATATTCAATATAAATTATGTATCGATTTTTGTGTTCTAATATTCACGTGTTTACATACTTTACTTTTTAAATTTGATTTAATATAATTATATTCAAACAGACCACATAAGAATTTTATTACGTCAAAGTAAGAATTTGTTAATCTATTTTGAAGTTGCTATTATCAATAAAGAAGAAAAGGATAAAAATTCACTTTTATGGATTTAAGTATGCAAGCTGTTTGTAGAAGTGGTATAATCTAGTAACTTTATTTTTTATTTTTTAACATGCTTGCTTATTCTCACTTCAATTCAATTTTTGATATTTTTTTTATTTTTAATTCTTCATCCTCAAAGTATTTTTTTTAAATGTAATTGCATCTCTCTTTTGATTCTCCTATTCTATCTTTTGTGTGGACTATAAAAATCAGGATTCTAAATTCTCACTAAGCAAATTACATTCTTTAAATTTATTTTATTTTCTTCTTATCTACTTGTTAAAGAAAATTCATTTCTCTTTTTGTATTTGAATTTTTTAATTACTATGTCTCAAAATTATTAATGTTCTTCAAATTTTATATTTATGCCTATATCAGGTTAAAAATCTTTTCTAAGACATTTTCTTTCAATTATGGAAGAATTGTTGTTTGAGTCTATTAAATAATTTTGTTTAATGACTTTTGTTTTTTAATACACAGTTTGATTCTTCATTCAGGGTGGGATCTATATTCTCCACGTTAGTGCATATTTTGTGTCTCTACTTGAAATATTATGTGTTTCAATAATTTGTATAGGTGTGAATATTTTTACATGGTTTATATATTTATGGATTATGTAAACTACAAATAAGAATGCTGTGAATATTTTTTTTATATGATATACATATTTGTAGATTATGTGAACTACAAATAAGATTGTTCTTTCAATATTTTGGTTTGTTTAGTGTAAATGATTTTTTTAGTTGAAATTTAGCCCATGTTTGATGGCGATTATGTTGAGAAAGTGAAGTATTGAATAGTGATTTTTTAAAGAATGTATAGTTAAAAAGTAGAAAAATGTTTTAGATTTACGTACAAAATATTTTATTGTATAAATATGGGGTGATTAGCATATAATGTCCACACCTTTCACTATTATTGTGGAAAACGTCCACACCTTTCATTTTTTGACATTTTCACCATTATTTTCACCTTTCATTGCGTAAAATGTCATTTTCATCAATTTTCTTAATTAAAAATTGTAAAATGACAAATATATCATTCTATTTAAATGAAACAAAAAGAAAAATAAAAAAATAATTGCAATCATAGTCCCAATTTTTTTTAAAAGCGCAAATGAATCACAAATAAATTATTGAAATGCATTACCCTATAAGTATGTGATTGAAATGAATGCAAGAATTAAAGAATTTTGAAATAATAATTGTCAAACAGGAGCTTAGATTATTTGTAAATTTTACATTATGATAAAACTATCTCACTGTTGATAAATAACTAGAAATATTAATATCATAGTAAGTTAGTTTATATCCGTTGCTATTGATTTTAATGCACATTAGAATGAGAATTCAAATTTGTATTGCAATTTATTTATTTATTTATGCCAAAGTTTAGTCTAATAATTATCCCATGTAAATGAGTTAGCAATCCAAGCAAATTCTCAATTTATTTACAAATTCTAATAATTGTGCTTTTTGTAATTTATATTTGTTGCAAAGAGAGGTATATGAAGTCGGGTCATCACAATAGAGTCGTTTTTCTTTTTTTTTTTCGTGCATCCATTAACTTTCAACAAATGATGAAAGGTATCAATTCAAATTCAAGAGGAAACAATTTTCAGTAGTCAATGCTTTACAATGATTGTTATGAATTTGGATTGCAAGATAATGACGATAATGAAATAAACATAAAAATAAACGCCAAGATTTACGTGGAAATTCAATACGAGAAAAAACCACGAGCAGAGAAGGAGAAATCTACTATAATTAATAATGATTGTGTTTACAAGATCTCAATGCACTCAATTGAAATTTAAAACTTTCAAGATGTTGTATGAATCTTTCTCTATTATGTTCCGCTCTATTTTTCTATAAAAGTTGTGCCATATATGTAAACCCTAGAGAAGAAGTTGTAGAAGAATAGGAGTCCAAAATCACGTCAAAATCTAAAACGGGCCTGGGCCCGATAAGCCTGTCGCTCGAGTGAGAGGCGGGCGACAGCCCCATCGCTCGAGCGATATGGTAGCATCAGGCGAGCGACCAAGTTTTTGATTATTTTCTACCGGACTCACTCGAGCATTCAGCTAGCGCAAAGTTAGCGAAAATGCAGCTATTTTTTTCTCCGGTTCATAATTTTGATCTCTTCAATACCACTCCAATACCCACTAGAATTTGAGTTAAACGACAACAATGACCATTAACAAGACTCAAGAGCAAATAATGTTTGTCGTTGGAGTACGACTTCCTAAACATGTATTCTTTCATGGGCAACTATATGTCACACTTTTTCACGGAGTTTCAATGCAAACAACAAATGTCTTGATAAAAACATAAATTAAAAAGAAGGAAAGCTATGGAATGTTGATAAAAAAAAATAGTTTGTACAAAGAAGTATTATTATAATCAAAATATTACATTTTAATTTATTTAACATTTTCACATTATTAGGGTGTTTGATACACATTATTGAGGGAATAATGTATTTTAAATAGTGATATGATGGAAAATATGTGGTTAAAAAATAAGAAAAAGTTTTTGATGTGATAAAAAAATTTATTTTATTGAAAAATGTGTGATTGAAAATGAGTTTTGAAAGAACGTGGATCAAACATATGCTATATACATAATTTAATGAACCTGCATCCTAATTCTCCAATATTAGTTAGTTCCATTTGGGACACGACGTCTAAAGGGTGCCCATATCTAGGTTTATCCTGGATCTCACTTCTTAAAAGTGAACCCGCTCTAATATCGAGTGTAAATTCTAAAACTTGGATAAATTAAAAATGGATTTTAATTATACTATTGAAACATTGGATAATAAACAGTCAAAACATTCTATACCCAGCCCTTGTTTGAGTTTCATTTTTGTTTTTAAAAAATGCATTCTTGAATTGTGTTCTAACCCCATTTTAACCGCACAATTTTAAATAAAATGATATTACACGCAAATTCAAAATTTTTCATTATTTTTGAACCACACATTTCTCATAAATACACTATTCAAAAATGCATTTTTTGGACAAAAATGGGATTCAAACAAGCTTTTAGTTTCTAACGATTCTAACCACAATGTGCAGGTTGTAACTGTATTCGAATAGTTTTAACTAAGTACAGAATTTAATTAACAGATTAAAATGAAAACACCAAATATAATGTGGTAACATCCGCAGCCCCCATACTACAAGTCAAACAATCCACTAATTAATTGATAAATAATACAACAGTATTCGAATTTGTAATTTCACAAAATTAACAAAAAATATTAAAAAGAAACTAAGAACAACTCCCTTTGTATCTTCTTCTTTTGACTTATTGATGAAGTGGAATTAAATTTACTGATCTTCATTTTATCACCACTTTCCTATTGTTCTCAACTGCAATCATCGCTTGGATTAATAATTAATATCATTAACTTACGCCAAATAAGTTGATCAATAAATGAGATTGAACATTTAACACAACTATTGTGTATTCTCCATATACTCGAAGAAGACATTTGACTTTAAAAATAATCAATGTAGCATTGAATCCATATGAACTTGTATGTAAACGGCAACACTTCGCACAACTAGGTCACAGTCTGGAAAATATTTTTTCAAAGCTTAATTCCTTTCTCGATTTATTACTTTAATCATAAGTAAAGCAATTATTAAAGATAAAAATAAATTTTTACCTAATAACAATCATGGTAAGAGAATTAATATATAAAATAATATACCAGAAAGATTTTCTAGATTTGTTAATAGCTAAAATAAAGAAATACAATATTAATTTAATCTGACATTATATTCACCTATTAAATAATTATAAAAATATCTAGAACGATATATAATCTATTCTGTAAGTGTTATACCCTAGGTCCAATCAACTTTGGACATAAACACTTTGAATATATATAATCAATGCATATATATGGAAATATCTATTATTTAATTGAATTAATATTATAATAAATTAAATAATAGAATCCGTAGATTCAAGTTTTGGTAATTTGTTAATCACAAGGAGTTGTGATTGTGATATACAAATTACATATGACTGAATCTTAAATCGTCCGTGGTCGAAGTAATAACGAGATACGGATATCGTTATAACGAATAGACTATCGCGTGTGGCATTCTTACTTGTGAAGTAAGTAGCTGATCTCACAAGTTAAAGTGTGGTGACACTTGAATGAACACGTGGAGTTTTGTTATAGAACAAAATATTGGAGACTCACTGAGAGATTCCACATGGATAACTATCTAAGTGTTAGTGGTTAATCTCTAACGTTCGGTAGTGGAATTGGTCCTTTAAATTGAGGTCATCATAGTACCTTATATGAGGACGGTCATACTTTGGTGGTGTTGGATGTTGCTCTGCCAAGGGTCGCTAATACAACATCGTTCGGGTATGTCAAGAATCATATGAAGGTTGTGAATGACCAATAGAGGATTCGTCACTCTTAGATAGTAAGAGATTATGATCTATATTTTATCCAGTTAAGTTGATAATGAAATCATTGGCCAAGGTGAACTCATAAATCGGAAAAGAGTTTTCGACATACATTGATTTAACAGTGGGATAAAAGATATGATCGATAATTGAGATTGACACATATCCATATCTGATAATTGATCGGATCATATTGACGAAAGGATTATAGTTTCACGGTAAACGAACAAGTTTGGTTTTGTCATGCTACGTGATATTTCCCGTCACATGTATTGCCCTGATACATTGCTAGATGTCAATCTGGGACAACGAAAGTGAATTAGTGATAAATTAAAAGTGGCGTTTTAATTTATCGATTTTGATTAGATCAAAATAATAATTCAGGACATTCGACATCGTGATCGGGAACCTAATGGATCACACACAAAAGAGAATCAAAAGAATGAGATTTACCAATTAATTAATTGACAAGTGTTGGATAATTAATTAATTGAGTTGTTTATTAATAGGCCCGAATTAATTAATTGGATTAATTAATTTATGGACCAGATTTAATTAATTTGATTAATTAAATATTGGACCGGGTTAAGTTTAATAGATGGGCCGAGCACATTTGGACTTATATTAATAAATTACTAGGGTTTGAAAATAGTATGGATTTTTTATTATTCTTGCTAGCACAAGAAAAGAAACCCTAGCCACCTTCTTGTTCTCTGTGTGGATCACCATTGGAGGCTGGACAATTGGACAGCTTGGAATGCAGATCGTGATCATTGGAGTTCGTGAATCAGCAAAGGATTTTGCAGAATTCATCAAATGTATAATTCTAATCACAGTTTCTATCTAAACACATTGCAGATCCTCATTTGGGAATTGAAAATTGTTTATTTCCGTTGTGCATGATTAAGTAAATCCCCAACATATTCTACATGAGTTGTATGTGTATAACAATCAATCACTTCCTATTATATAAGAAAAAACTAAAAAATTCGCATCTCAGAATTTATGGTGGAATCTACTTACCATCCCAGTCAATCAGTATTGGTTACTAATAGAACATGTAACATTTTCTCACAATTTCGACAATTAATTTTCCAAAGTATGACAATTAAAAATTACAAGGGTATTAAGAAAGCCAATAAATTCTGTTAGTAAAAATATGACATATTTTTCCAACATGTTCAAACTAGTAACACAACGTTATTGTTTGTCTACCCTCATAGGAACCTTCTTTAGACTATATTTTCACTCAGAAAATATAAAGAAAGAAAAACGAAATAGAGTATAAAGCAAAAGAAGAACAAGGCTCTTTTTTTTCTCTCGTAAAAACATAAATGACGTGAATGGATTAGCATGGATGACTCAAATGCAGGGGCGGATCCAGAAAAAAATTTGGACACGGGCTAAAATGAAAAAAAAAAAATTTTACTAATTTTTTTTACTTGGGATTACTTAGGAATTGGGCTAGAGGGACTGGCTGTAGCAGAGGCTGGCCCATCCCTGGATCCACCCTTGCTCAAATGAATTTTGATGATCTAATGATTGATGAGACTTGAGTCATTATAAATTATGCTTTGCCAAAAGTGATCTTCACTTAAAACACCTTTAGTCCATAAAGGGCAATTCTGAGTATATCACTCTTACGTTCTCCACCTGAATACATTCGAAGATTGAGGGTTTAGTAGTCGAGATAGTAATCACATGGAGAATTATTGCTTCTGGAGCATAAATCATTGACAAAAAAAAAAAAAAAAAAAAATCTACCATTTAATGTTCAAAAGATTCAAGCAATTAACAAATGTATTCAAAGGGAGCACTTTGGTTCCCATATCAGCATGGTTGGAACTTGTATGAATATTTTCAAATTAGATCACATTATTAGCAATTATATCACATATAGAATGAAATTAAATGTCTATATGATTGGTGCGTTCATGATACACATAATTCTTACACAAATGAATGGCAATTTGAGAATCTGAATAAAATATAACACGTTGATTTAAATATCCGATTTCTTTAAGAAAACCTTGAAGCCACTTAAATTTATTCATAGCTTCAATAGCTGCTACATATTAACATTCTGAGTAGAAGAGCAACAATATACTACAGTTGACGTTTGATATAACTTTGAATGAATCTACAATACATTTTGTTCCATTACTTCATCTATTTATATACAACCGAGTCTAGCTTGCTATACATACAAGAACCTTCTAGAATTGAGCTACCAAGTAGCTAACAGAAACCGAACACAATTCCTGAAATTCAGGCACCAAATCAGCTAGTTGCATGAAGGTTGTTATTCTGTTGTGTAATGAATGAAAGATTCTAACACCCCCTTCAAGGTGGAGTGTATTCTATCACTCCAAGCTTGTCTCTAAGTATTAGAAATCTTGAATACGTGAGAGGTTTGGTGAGTAAGTCCGTTGTTTGTTCAGATGATGGCACATGGTGTATTTTTAGTTCTTCCACCAGCAATATCTCTTACAAAATGAATGTCAAGTTCAATATGTTTTGCGTGTGCATGATAAACCGGATTCGAGGCTAGTGCACTTGCACTTAGATTGTCACACCAAATACTTGGAAATGGTTGCTGATGTATTCCCAATTCTTTCATCAAAGATTAGATCCATGAGATTTCTGATGCACTGTGAGCTAGAGCCCTATACTCAGCCTCTGTGCTTGACCTGGAAACGGCGTGTTGTTTTTTAGAAGACCAAGATACCAGGTTTTCCTCAAGGTACACGCAGTAGTTTGCAGTAGATCGCCTAGCATCTGGACATGATGCCTAATCGGAATCAGCAAAGGCAGTTATGTTAAGACTATCATTCCTTCGAATGGAAAGTCCATAATTTAGTGTGCCTTTTAAGTACTTGAATACCCTCTTTAGTACCTTCCAATGAACATCGGTAGGTGCTTGAAGAAACTGACTTAATCTATTAAACGAATAAGTAATATTTGGTCTTGTATGAGCTAGCTAATGAAGTCTACCTATGGCACTTCTATACAAGGTTGGATCTTTCATAGGTTGTCCCTCATTTCTTGAAATTAGTTTTCCTACAGCCATATGTGTTAGGCTTTTTTTAGGCTCTTATATCCCAATCTTTTATGCAGGTCGATAGCATACTTTGTCTGTGTTAGATACAAGCTAGTTGCATCTCTGTGCACCTTTATTCCCAGAAATTGACTGAGGTTTCCAATATCTTTGAGAGCAAAGATTTTAGTGTTCTGAATTGCACTTGTTTTTTGAGTATCAACCTCAATTTTGCAATTTCCAAGCTGTATTTCAGTCACCTCAAGATCATCATGTTCTTCTTGATTTGCTTCACCTCACTAGCTTCTATACCTTCTTCACCCTTACTTCCAATTTCCAAATCTTTATTTGAGAAGTCTTTGTCAACTGTCACATGGGTTCTCGCCCTTGAATCTATAAACCAGGCCGGATCTTCAAGCACTCTTGGTGAGGCTACATAAGCTAATGGTGCTGAGTTGTTGTTTTGATTGCCTTGGCTGCTTGGCTTACTCCTCATATACCTTTCATCGTATCTATTGAAGCACCAGCTAGCAGAGTGGTCGTTTAGTCCACAAATTTGACTGGGTCCTCTATTTTCACTTTGTCTTCCACCTCTTCCTCTTCCTTTGCCTCTGGTTCTGCCTCTGAAGTTCATTGATCTGCTACTGTTGAAACCTCTAAAGACTCTACCATTGCCTGAACCAGTTCTTTGAGCTAGTTGTACACTAGACTGACCAACACTTATAGATGTAAAATTGTTCCTAACTTGATTCAAGTACTCAAGACGACTTTCAAATGTCATTAACATTGAAGACAATTCATGCCAGGATATATTTTCTCTGCCATTGACTTGTAATACTATGGGTGTGTATTCTTCATCTAGCCCTGACAATACTTGAGTTACAAGGTCACTACGATCTCTTCCCAGCTATCTCTAGATTGTCAGCTAATTGCTTGATTGTTGTGAGGTATTGATCCATGGACATTGAACCTTTCCTAGTACTTTCCAGTTCACCAGTGAGAAAAACCACTCTTGATTTGTTCAGTACACCATAACTTTCTTCCACTACAATCCATAGCTTACTGGAACTCAAACATCCCATGACTCTTATAGCTATGTTAGGAGTCATGGATGAGTATAACTGTAGCGACCGAGAACTTTTGAATAATATAAATTTTTCTCGAAAAACGTGTCGCTAGAACGTAACTCTAATTTTCTAGAGAAACGCGTTCGTCTAGCCGTTATAAAATTGAATTCAAATCTATTCGATTAAATCCAATCTCGAATAATAATTTTATTATCAATTTCAATTTATTTTATTTAAATTCAATTTTTATTTATTTCAAGTCCAATTACATAAGCCCAATTTTAAGCCCAATTATATAAGTCCAACACCTTGAATTTCAATTCTTTTAGCCCAATTTATTTTAGTCCATTACATTTAAGCCCAATTATGTCGGCCCAAACATTGATGTTTAGGCCCAATCCATTTAGGATTCCTTACAACCGATAGGCCCAAGTGGCACATAGGGATTTGTGCCCCTAAAAATTCCTATTTTATTTACCATCATCTCTCTCCATTTTCCACTACTCATGTGACCAAAATCATATTTGGTAAGAAATTGTCTCTCTCTCCAACTTTCTCTCCATTCCCAGGAGTGAAACACCATTGATGCTAGAAAATCCATTTCTAGCATCAACGGTGTAATCATCAATACAATGCAATCTGACAAACATCGCACAATGCGATACCAACTCCACCAACCTCCTGCCGTACCAAAAGTCATTTGCCGAGCCACCTAAACAACACCATTGCAGTCGGCTTGCCGCACAACCTCAACGCCACCACCTCCAACTCACGAGACCATCACCACGCGACAATCGACCCCGAACTACCATTAGAATTCCACCATCCGAGTGCACCAAACCAGAAAAACGAGACCTCGACCCAGTGAGAACCACCATTTTTGAAGCTCCAGTGAGACCTGCCCCTTCAAAGCGCCATTGCCTAAACGAAAGCTGCGGCAGATCACCCGTTTCCACTATCCAAAGCCGCAACCATCAACACCTCCAATACCCAAAACAGTCCACTAGGAACCGGAGACCAAATCCCCCAACCACCTCGAGACGACACCAGCGCAACTCCAACTCAAACCCGAAACCAAACTCCACCCCAAAACACCCCAGGCAGAGACCAACTCCATCCCCAAATCAAACTCGAAAAACCCGACTCCACACAACCACCAAACCGGGAGCAGGCGAAGTCAAACTCCACCGCTGAAACCGCCTCGAAACCCGAAATCAAACCACCCAATCATGAAATAAAGACCCCAAATCAACAACCATGAACGTACCTTACTTGCTAACGCATTTCTCGAGCTTGAACCACTGAAAATCGAACTCCCATTCTCGGTCGACTCTCGACCCGTATGAAAACCCCAAATGAAACCCCCTCACTACCCAGAACGCTTGGTGCCACCACGTTGGTGCTTGCACCGCCACCGACCGTCGGTCGGAGGCGGAGAAGCGGATGAAGGGCGAGCCCCCCTTCCCCCGTCGCCCTCTTCCTCTCTCTCTCGAATTCGAAATGAGAGAGAGAGAGATTTGTTTAATTTTTATTTTATTTTGATTTTAGAATTTGCCCTTAAGCCCCAAGTTTCAAGTTTATTCATTTCGATCCCTTATTTGTTTATATTTTAATTTTGACCCTTAAATTTCTTATTTCTAGCTTAAAAGTTATTTAATTTAGTCCTTTAGTTTATAAAAGTTATTATTGCGGTATTTAACTTTATTTCATTTGTTATATATACGGTTTAGTCCTTAAACTTATAAAAATTATTAATTCGGCATTTAAATTTTATTTCGGCTTTATTATATTTACAATTGAGTCCCTAATGTATAAAAAATTATTATTTGACGCTTTAGTTTTATTTTTGACTTTTAAAATATTTCACAGTTAGTCCACTAAACTATTAAACATTATTATTTTAGTTTTTAACTTTTAATTCCAGCTTATTTATAATTCTGACTTAGTCCCTAACTTTTAAAACTACTATTTTTAGCCCTTAGATTTGTCAAATTCGATTTAATAAACTTTCAATTTAGCCCTAAACTTTATTTTATCATTTTAAGCCATTTATTTCAATTCCAATAATTTTCAATTAAGCCCTTAAACTTAATTTCAACAATTTAAAACTTTAAATTTAGTAATACTAATTCAAACTTATTTCCTATTTTTGGCTAGACGATGCGTACGAGCAATTAGGAACTTGAAGTTATTTTCCCGCTCACTTTTTCACGCAACTCGAAACAATTGAGGTAGACTCGCCACCATTAATTAGTTTAAATTATAATTGCATGCTTTATGTGAATTACGTGATTTATATGCTTTATGCATAGGATGAGAATGTGTCATATGCGATATATGATATTGTTATACTTGCCATAACTTATATGCTTAATTGCATGAGAAAGAAAGAAAGAAAGAAAGAATCTCTTATGAGATAAGAAAGAATGTTATGCATAACTTATGTGCTTCATCCGCACAAGAAAGAAAGACTACCAACATTGACCCATGTTTTTAAAGAGCCTATGATTTCAAGAAAATGAACCAAAAAGATGATATCCGTTGTATATTGCATGAGTGTGTTTTCAATTATTACGTAAATTAATTATCGTGATGAGTCTCACCGAGTATTTCTTGAAATACTCATTCGCTATTTTTAACAATATATGCGACTTGAATGACGTGATTGATCCGTGAAGTGGTATGCAATATAAAATTTGATTATCGAATTTATTAAGTTTCAAATTTATGTATTGAAACAACATTAACGTATTTTCGTTTCCGCTATTCCAAAAGCTGAAATTTAAATTTTGAACAATTATCCAATGTATTTTAATTGCCGAAGTAGTTTTCAATTTCAAATGTGATTTTAAAATTTGGTTATTTAGCAAAATTGATTGACAAAATTAGAGATGCAAAAGACTATGACGTGGCAATCCGGGATTAACGGAGACTCGGGGCGCTACTGACAGTATCGGAGATGCTACGGTGCGTTTACGTAGAAGCTGGCAAATTTTCAAAAAGAGAAAATTTTAAAGAGAATTGTTAAAGAGATTATTTTATTTAATTATTATTGGAAGTTGCCACTTGCCATCATTCAATCAGTCGACTCAGAAGGTAAAGAAGTTATTGAAGTTCTTGTTATGTTATTTCGGATCTTGTTTTACGATTTACGAGACTTAGAAGAAAGAAAAGAAAGTGTATCCGAATTAGAAAGAAAGAAAGAAAAGAAAGACGAGTTTGAGCATAATTGGAAATAATTTTCTAAATTTTACGTCCTCGTAAATTTTAACTAAGAAGAGATGAATAACCCACGCTTAATTGGACTTTGCATAATTGGTTTAGGACATGGCACCCATTCGTAGAAATGCACCCGATGACGTAGAACAAGGCTGCTTTGCAGAGATTCTGACAACGCCTCAGGCCTAGACTTGATTGGACAATTGCCCAACACATAGAAGCGATTGAATGTCGTACGAGAACGGGCCATACGGCACATGGCTACGTGACACATGTCACTTGATCGATTCATCACCTACTCGACTTTCAGAGGCGACTATGCGGGAAGTAGCTCGTAGCATATACATGGATGCTCTCACGTCACCTAACGTGGATATGGAATATGACTCATTCTGCGTGAGATTTGTGGCATATTGGCCCATGTATTTTGGTAGCCGCCTTGGGGTTGTACAGAAGGGGGAGCGAACATGAGCAAATGCACCGAGCACGAACGGTGCGAAGAAGATGAGTTAGCACCCGAGGAGCAATCCAGGAGGAACCGAGAGAGGGAAGAAGATCCGAGGAAGACCCGGAAGAGGAAGAAGATCCCGAGGAATACCCCGAGGAGGAAGAAGAGGATCCCGAAGAAGATCCGAAGAAGAAGAACCGAGAGGAAGACGCCGAGTCCGGCGTTGGGAGAATTCTCGGGCCTTCGAATCATGCGTAGCAGAAGGAGAATAGATGATAGGAGTTAGAGTAGGGTTAACATTTTGTTTTTAATCAAATGTTGGCATACACGCCACCCGATGTACCTACTTGAAAAGAAGTTGAATTATGAATGAAATGAAATTTGAAACTTAATTCCAGGAGATATCCTTCTTTGTTCGCTTTGTTAGTACTCCTAGTCAACTATTACAAATTGCCTTTAAATTTATGAAGGTTATGGCACCATAGAACCAAGCCGACGTTATCGGGGAATTACTCAAGGCGGTCAAGCGGGAAATGAGACGAGATTCGCGGCCGGTAAACCCCAACCCTATTGTTCCAGTGGTGATCGAACAATTCGGAAAGTCCTGACACGCCTACGTTTGACGGCGGAAATGGGCGAGCGGCGGTGGAAGAATGGCTCCGAGGCCATTGAAAAAATTTTTAAGCACATAGCACATGCTCGGGAATTCAAGAAAGTGGGATGTGCCGAGTTCATGTTGATTGGAAGAGGCGGTTTTGGTGGGAATGCACATCCGCGCGACGAAGCGAGGAACAACAGGCAGCCTAACTTGGGATGATTTCAAGGAAGAGATCGGGGGACAAGTTTTTCCCACGGGCTCTTCGAGATCACAAGGAGGCCGAATTTCTACGACTAGTGCGAGGAGATATGGATATAGTCGAGTATGAAAGGAGGTTTGAAGAGCTATCCGTTATGCTCCGCATACGGGTGGAGACGGAGTTCAAAAAGGCCCATGAGATTTGAGAGGTCTACGCTCCCGATGTCAGACAAATCGTCGGTTCGCATGAGCGCCAACCTACGAAGTAGTAAAAGGCTCAGCGATAGCCTATGCCGGTGGGAGGACGGTAAGCCATGGACCTCGGTATGAGCGAGAAAACCTGGGCAAGAGAAAGTGGCGAGGTTAGAGCCGCAACGGTAACCGGAACGGGAACGAGAAACCGGCCATTCGTCGAGGCCCAATCCGGGGCCAACGGGAGACAGGATGCCCAATGTCATTTCTCCCGCCCTAAGTGGAAGGATGCACAAGGAGAATGCACTGTTTGGGAAGGGAGTGCTATAAGTGTGGCCCGTCAGTCACTTTAACTGTAATTTCATCGTGCTCGGCCCGCCCGGGGTTCCAATCGGAAGATGAACCCGAGGCCGGAGGCAGGAAGGGACGACGGTATTCGCTATGGATGCGGCCCGGGACTCAGACGTGATTGCGGGTATACTAGTTATCCTAGTACCCTTGTACATGTCTTAATTGCTTTCCATACCGTATTTTCCTTCCCATATTAAGCATGATAATATGATATCGGGTATACTATCTATTTACGGGATACTGTATATGTTACGATGACTCGGGAGCCACACATTCATTTATATCGAGATACATGCTTAGAAAGACGAACCTAATAGCGCATAGAAATTTGGTAGTACCCTTGAAGTTAGTTTTGCGTCAGGAGAAACTATCGATACTAATAAGATAGTCAAGGCGGTACAAATAGATTTTGACGGTCAAGATTTGGAGGCGGAACTTTGAATATTATCCGAATGAAAGATTTCGATATTATTCTAGGTATGGATTGGCTCGGCACCAACATAATAGTGCCGCAATTATGTGCGAGAAGGAGGTTATTTTTCGTAAAGATGGTGAAGAAGTATTCGGATTTTTATGGGACGAGGATTAAGGCACTTCCTCATGCTTTGATTTCGACTACAAGCGGAGAAGCTATTAGCGAGGATAGTTGTCATGGCTATTTGGTTAGTCTTCAAGACAAACCGTAGATGAGATTACTCGGATTCGGTGCCGGTAGTATGTGAATATGGTGACGTTTTTCAGACGATCTACCGGCACTCCATGGGATAGGGCATGAGTGGAATTTTCCATCGATTTGGTACCAGGAAATTTCGCCCCTGTTTCTAAAGCTCCATACGCGCATGGCACCAAAGGAGTTGCAAGAACCGGGCGAAGGTGCAATTAGAGGAATTGCTAGAGAAGGGTTTTATCGGGCCAAGTGTGTCTCCGGTGGGGAGCACACATGCTTTGTTGTAAAGAAGAATGACGAAAGCATGAGGATGTGTATCGACTATCGAGAACTTAACAAGTTGTGATAAGGAATAAGGATCAGTTGAAAGAATGCGCAATCTTCTCGAAGATTGATTTGAGATCTGGTACCATCGGCTAAAAAGTTTCGCCGATTGACGTGCAACGGCGTTAGGACACGATATGGACATTATGAGTTCATAGTGATGCCTTGGCTTTACGAACGCACCTACAATATTCAGGGATTTGATGAACAGAGTTTTCCATCAGTATCTTGATAAATTCGTTATTGTTTTATCGATGACATACTGATCTACTCCAGAAGTTCTTCACAACATAAAGAAGATTTGAGGATTGTGTTGGAAACGCTGAGAGCAGAAAAGTTGTACGCCAAATTCAAGAAATGTGAATTTTGGCTTGAGAGAGTAAGTTTCTTGGGTCATATTGTTCTGACTAAAGGTATCGCAGGTTGATCCTTCTAAAGTTGAAAGCTGTAACGAATTGGCCAACACGCAAATGTTGGAGATGTGAGAAGCTTTCTTGGATTATTTGGATATTATCTAACAAGTACGTTTCATAGAGGTTTTCTAAAATAGCGAGTTCTATGACTCGATTGACAAGGAAGGAGTCAAGTTTCGGTGGACGGAGAACAATGTGAACAAAGCTTTCGGAAACTTAGAGGTAGACTCGTCTGGCAGATCTGCGACTATACGAGATGGATACGAAGGTTTCGTTATTCTGACGATGCATCCAAACATGGTTTAGGTTGTGTTTTGATGCGAGAATGGCAAAGTGATAGCGTATGCTTCATGACGATTGAAGCCACATGAGAAGAATTACCCGACACATGATTTAGAGCTCCCAACTTTGTGCACGCTCTTAAGATTTGGAGGCACTATACGTACGGGGAGTAAATGTGAGATTTACACCGATCACAAGAGTCTCAAAGTATTTCTTCACTCGAAGGAACTAAACATGAGACAACGACGATGGCTAGAGCTGCAGTAAAGGACTATGTACTTTGCACCATTCTTTACCACCCAGGTAAGGCGAAATAAAGTTGCGAGATGCCTTGGCGCGAAAGAAAGCTGGACAGTTATCAGCTTTAGAAACGACTCAAGATCAGTTGATTCGAGATTTGAGGAATCTAAGAATCGAAGTGCGAACCCCATCAGTCCAAGGATCTTCTAGATTGGCAAATCTGAGCGTTAAACCAGACTTGAGAGGTCGGATTATAACAGCTCAAACTGGAGATAAATTCTTAGAAAAGATCAGATCCGAAGTTGGAACTGGCAAGAGAATATGTTTCGAGATTGCCTCTGATAAGACACTTATATTCAGAGGACGTCTATGTGTACCAAAGGATGAACATATCCAGAATGAGATTTTGACAGAAGCTCATTCAGCACCTTATGTATGCCACCCAGGAGGGACAAAGATGTATCGTGATTTGCGCAACACCTTTTGGTGGAAAAACATGAAGGGTTGTATTGCAAAATTTGTCTCTCGATGCATGACGTGTCAGCAAGTAAAGGCTGAACATCAGAGACCATCAGGATTGTTAAATCCCTTGGATATACCAGAATGGAAATGGGAGAAAATTTCCATGGATTTCAGGGTTACCGAAATCAATGAAAGGACATGACGCTATTTGGGTTATCGTAGATCGACTTACGAAGTCAGCTCATTTCCTACCAATCAGAATGACTCTCAATGTGGATCAGTTATCCCAGTTGTATGTTAGAGAGATTGTTCGACTTCATGGAGTACCAAACTTCCATTGTCATCGAGATAGAGACCCGAGATTTACATCAAGATTACGGAAGAGTTTACAAGTAGCGATGGGTACTAAGTTAAATTTTAATCTTGCTTACCATCCCCGGACCGATGGACAGTGCGAACGCACTATTCGAGACACTAGAAGATATGCTTAGAGCTTGCGTACTAGATTTGAGTGGTAATTGGGAGACTCACCTCCCATTAGTGGAATTTGCCTACAATAATAGTTTCGAGGCTACTATTGGTATGGCACCATATGAGGCACTTTATGGACGACGATGTCGATCACCGGTCTATTGGGATGAAGTAGGCGAAAAGAAGAATTTTAGGTCGAGAATTGGTTGAAAGGACGGTTGAGGCTATTGATAAGATCGGGACTACGGATCAAAGCCGCTCAAGATAGACAGAGAAAAAGCTATCTTAGATCAAAGGAGAAAAGACTTAGAATTTGAAATTGGAGAAAGTATTTTTGAAAGTAGCTCCTATGAAAGGAACTATTCGTTTCGGCAAGAGAGGGAAGTTAAGACCTCGTTTTATCGGACCATTCGAGATATTAGAGAAAGTGGGTAACGTGGCTTATCGTTTGGCGTTGCTTGAGCTATCGGCCGTACACAACGTTTTTCACGTTTCCCTATTGAGAAAGTATATCCACGACCCAAGTCACGTGGTAAATTTTCGAGACTATTTCGATTCGAGGAGAATCACCTATGATGAAACACCTATGTGCATTATAGAAAGAAAAGTCCATGTCTTAAGAAACAAAGAGATTCCTTTAGTCAAAGTCGATGGGGTGACAGGGATAGCGATGAAGCTACGAGAGAAGAGGAAGAGATTGCCAAGTATCCGAGATATATTAGATCAAAGTAAGTTTAAATTTCGAGGCGAAATTATTTTAAGGAGGTAAGGTTGTAGCAATGAGAACTTTTGAATAATATAAATTTTCTCGAAAAACGTGTCGCTAGAACGTAACTCTAATTTTCTAGAGAAACGCAGCGTTCGTCTAGCCGTTATAAAATTGAATTCAAATCTATTGATTAAATCCAATCTCGAATAATAATTTTATTATCAATTTCAATTTATTTTATTTAAATTCAATTTTATTTATTTCAAGTCCAATTACATAAGCCCAATTTTAAGCCCAATTATATAAGTCCAACACCTTGAATTTCAATTCTTTTAGCCCAATTTATTTTAGTCCATTACATTTAAACCCAATTATGTCGGCCTAAACATCAATGTTTGGGCCCAATCCATTAGGATTCCTTACAACCCAATAGGCCCAAGTGGCGCATAGGGATTTGTGCCTAAAAATTCCTATTTTATTTACCATCATCTCTCCATTTTCCACTACTCGCATGACGACCAAAATCATATTTGGTAAGAAATTGTCTCTCTCTCAACTTTCTCTCCATTCCCGGGTGAAACACCATTGATGCTAGAAAATCCATTTCTAGCATCAACGATGTAATCATCAATACAATGCAATCCCCACGCTGCGTGAGTGCGGCCAACTCCACCAACCTCCTGCAAAGTCGTGCAGAGCCACCTAAGCAACACCATTGCGATCGGCTTGCACGCAACCTCAACGCACGCCCACCTCCAACTCACGAGACCATCACCACACGACAATCGACCCCGAACTACCATTAGAATTCCACCATCCAGTGCACCAAAAACCACAGCAGAACGACCTCGGCCAAGCACTGAGAACCACCATTTTTGAAGCTCCGGCGGAACCTCGCTAGCGTTGCCCTAAACAAAGGCTGCGGTCACCCGTTTCCACTATCCAAAACCGCAACCATCAACACCTCCAATACCCAAAACCAGGTCACTAGGAACCAGAACCAAATCCCCAACCACCCTCGAGCCAACACCAATGCAACTCCAACTCAAACCCGAAACCAAACTCCACCCAGCACCCCCGAACCGAGACCAACTCCATCCCCAAATCAAACTCAAGCTTGACTCACACAACCACCAAACCGGAGCAAAGCCTTGAAGTCAAACTCCACCCAGCGCCTCAGGCAGAAATCAAACCACCCGATCATGAAATAAAGACCCCAAAATCAACAACCATGAACCGTACCTTACTTGCTAACGCATTTCTCGAGCTTGAACCACACGAAAATCGAACTCCCATTCTCGGTCGACTCTCGACCGTGTATGCCAAAGCCCCGAAATGAAACCCCCTCACTTACCCCGACGGTGGGTGCCACCACGTTGGTGGCGCATCGCCAGCCGTGCGGTCGGTCGGTGGTGGAGATGCGGAGGAAGGCGGAAACCGCTTGCCGTCAGCCCTCTTCTCTCTCTCTCGAATTCGAAATGAGAGAGAGAGAGAGATTTGTTTAATTTTTATTTTATTTTGATTTTTAGAATTTGCCCTTAAGCCCCAAGTTTCAAGTTTATTCATTTCAGTCCCTTATTTGTTTATATTTTAATTTCGTACGACCCTTAAATTTCTTATTTCTAGCTTAAAAGTTATTTAATTTAGTCCCTAGTTTATAAAAGTTATTATTGCAAATTATTTAACTTTTATTTCGACTTTGTTATATATACAGTTTAGTCCTTAAACTTATAAAAATTATTAATTCGACATTTAAATTTTATTTCGGCTTTATTATATTTACAATTGAGTCCTAATGTATAAAAAATTATTATTTCAGGCGCTTTAGTTTTATTTTCGGCTTTAAAATATTTACGATTAGTCCCTAAACTATTAAACATTATTATTTTAGTTTTTAACTTTTAATTCCAGCTTATTTATAATTACGACTTAGTCCCTAACTTTTAAAACTACTATTTTTAGCCCTTAGATTTGTCAAATTCGATTTAATAAACTTTCAATTTAGCCCTAAACTTTATTTTATCATTTTAAGCCATTTATTTCAATTCCAATAATTTTCAATTAAGCCCTTAAACTTAATTTCAACACTTTAAAACTTTAAAGTTCGAAATACTAATTCAAACTTATTTCTATTTTTGGCTAGACGATACGTACGAGCAATTAGGAACTTGAAGTTATTTTCCCGCTCACTTTTCACGTAACTCTCGAAACAATTGAGGTAGACTCGCACCATTAATTAGTTTAAATTATAATTGCATGCTTTATGTGAATTACGTGATTTATATGCTTTATGCATAGGATGAGAATGTGTCATATGCGATATATGATATTGTTATGCTTGCCATAACTTATATGCTTAATTGCATGAGAAAGAAAGAAAGAAAGAAAGAATCTCTTATGAGATAAGAAAGAATGTTATGCATAACTTATGTGCTTCATCCGCACAAGAAAGAAAGACTACCAGCAATGACCCATGTTTTTAAAGAGCCTATGATTTCAAGAAAATGAACCAAAGATGATATCACGTTGTATATTGCATGAGTGTGTTTTCAATTATTAACGTAAATTAATTATCGGCGATGAGTCTACTGAGTATTTCTTCGAAATACTCATTCTGCTATTTTAACAATATATGCAGACTTCGGAGGCGAGCGTGATTGATCCGGCAGTGGTGGCAATATAAAATTTGATTATTGAATTTATTAAGTTTCCGAATTTATGTATTGAAACACTGTTAACGTATTTTCGTTTCCGCTATTCCAAAAACACGAAATTTAAATTTTGAACAATTATCCAATGTATTTTAATTGCCGAAGTAGTTTTCAATTTCAAATGTGATTTTAAAATTTGGTTATTTCCGCAAAATTGATTGACAAAATTAGGGCAAAAGACTATGACGTGGCAATCCGGGTTAACAGAACTCGGGGCGCTACAATAACCATCCCATTAGCAATTGATCAGTCGAAACCCACATATTATACTTAGGATTCTGATTCATCTCCACTGCTTCTCCTTAACTGACAGTGGTTTGTGTAGCTAGAAATTCTGGTGGGCATTCCTTTGTTCCCAACAAGTATCCTTCTAGATTATGTCTTTGATTATAGGCATAATCATTTTTTTTTTCATAACAGGTAGTTTTTCTATCAACCTTCACTGATGGAGTTTGACTGAGATTCATTCCAACTTGTGAGAAATGATTTACAGCAACCTGTGCTACTGGTGACATGCCGGAATCAATTGGACCATATTGATTGCATGTGTTGGTGTTAGCCATATTGGCTCTAATACCAAGTTGAAGTTTGATATAATTTTGAATGAATCTACAATACATTTTGTTCCATTACTTCCTCTATTTATATACAACCGAGTCTAGCTTGCTATACATACAAGAACCTTCTAGAATTGAGCTACCAAGTAGCTAACAAAAACCGAACACAATTCCTGAAATTCAGGCACCAAATCAGCTAGCTGCATGAATGTTGTTATTCTATTGTGCAAAGGATGGAAAGATTCTAACAACTACAATTGTGACTTCCAACGCACACATGAATATCTCAAAGTGACACATAATAAGTAGTTGATCTTATCTTATCTCTATTACTGGCAAAATTAGCATCAACATATCATTTTACTCTTATCTCTTCAATGCTCTATCTAGAGAGTATTCCTAATTCTCTAGACCCCTTGAGATAATTGATTACCGTTTCAATGGTTCCCAGTGCTCGAATCTTCAATATGACATGTATATACTTAAGGTACTAATAGAATGTCATGTGTCGGGTTTTGTACATACCATAGTATGCATGACTTACTACTTCATTTGAAATGCCAATTTTTCATTTCTTCTTCTTTTTCTTTGTTTGAAGGACATTGGTTTTTACTCAATTTATCGTGATTACTTAGAGGAAATGGTCGTTTGAAATTTCAATAAACGACTATAACAAGTATCATTTTTGCTATACATAGATCTTACATTTCAAACTTGGTACTAAAAACAAATTTTTTCTTATCATTTACTTCTTAACAAATACCACATAACAACATATTAAGACATACAAGCAAGAAGACCAGTGGTGCATTAGAGTTTGCATTTTTGATACATAAACAATGATCAAACTCACTCCTTTTAAATCCTAGAGTTAAAACAAAAAAATCAATTTTTTTTGTACCGTTGTCTAAGAGCTTGTTTGAGTATAATCTATTCATTCTGTTTGAGTGAATTCTCTTACTACTAGTCTAGCTTTATATCTAAGTGGTTCATTTGAAGTACTTGTTTTGAGTTTAAAAACCACCATCAACCTACTAGTGAATGATTTTTAGACTTGCGAACTATCTCCCAAATGTTACTTTTATACAAAGATATTTCTTGTTTTCATAGCTTGCAATCACTTCTCAACATGTTTACTATACGTGGCTTCATTAAATGATTTTTGTTCAGTATCTAAGCCCATTCCCAACTCAACTTCATATCTTGACATCAAATTGATGTAATGAAAAGACATTAATGTTCATTTGTAGTATATAAAATATTTAGCACCTGTCTGGGAGCTATTCTCTTTAAATTTTAAGCAGAAATTAGAACGTTATGCAGAGTAATTGGTTCTAGCTCCAGCCGCAATGGTTGACACACAATTTTTTTTTTTTTGAAAAGTGCTTAATTTGAAATTCCATAAATGCCCTTATCAAGAGGATTGAATGCAACAATAAAGGGGCACATAATTATTTTCCTCGGTCTGCTTTAGCCCCCGTTTGAGCCCCTTTTTCTGGGTGAAAAATTCATTTTCCTACAGTTTCATCAGACAAATCTCACCAAATTCAATAAAGTGTGTCAGAACTACAATAAATGAATTATTCCGTTGAATCTTCCGTCCGCTTATGCCCTCAAATTGTACACGGAAATATTTAATTTTGAAGGGCAATTTTGGAATAAAAAATTGTTAACGGACAAAAAGGTCACTTCTTGTACTGGGTTAGGGAACAAATTCATCAGACAAATGACAGAAAAGGTACTGGGTCCCACGACTGTTCACTTTGCATTAGAAAAAAAATTGAAAGAGAATGGGTTTCAAACGGACCCTTGTTTGGCAAGGTCTACAGTGGGATCGCATGATTGTATAACGTTCAACTTTCTGCTTAAAATCTAAAGAGAATGGCTCTCATACTGGCGCTTATTATTTCTCATTTTGTTGTTCATTTTATCCTACTACAAATTTTAATTCCTATTATGTCATTTTTACATCATTTTTTTACATAGCACATGCATGTCTGGTAGAAATTAATAATTCATTTTTTCCCAAACACATTTTTAACTACGTATTTTATAAATAAAACAAATTTGCACATGGAGCTATAATCTTTCTTACTTTCTCACTCGTCTAATAAAAATCAACAATAACGGATAGTTTTTCAATTTTAATCTCTACCAAATAAGCTCCTAATATGTTCTTAGTGATTTAGTTTATTTATATTTGTTTCAATTTGATTATTATTTTTATTAACATTTGTAATAATTTGTAATCAAGTAATAAATATAATTTTTTAATTATGATATTAAGCCCTTGATTGATTTTGATGAAAATAAGATTTTTAGTAGATTTGATAAAAAAAATTATGAAATTTGTGATTGAAAAGCTGATAAAAATTGTGAGTCTCGTGAAATATATGGTCGAAAATGGGTTTGAGAAAAATTGAGTTTCAACAAATGAGGGATAAACTGGGGCCAATTGTAATACTTTTAAATTATTAATAAATACAATATTTTATTTAATTAAATCTAAATTTGCATTTAGTAATTTTATTAATTATAGAATATTTAATTAAATAATTTTTAAAATATATTACTTGTTGAGAATTAGAAAATAAGGAAATAAAAGAAACACCATTCATTTGTTGTAATAAATTGAGATAGCTAAATAAATTGGTGTGAAAGTCACACCATTTTAGTGAGATGGAGTGAAGATGGTCCAAGAGATCACGCATGACAAAAATGCAGCAGATGCATAATCAACATAACCAAGCCTAGTAGGTGGCCTCATAGACTTTATTTCTCTATCTTACTAATTGGCAGTCAGTTAAAGGAAATAGTTCTATTTCTTCTTCATTATGAGAAGTTTCACCTTCGACTTGAGTCTTTGCAGTTTCAATACTTTATTTTGGTTCTGATCAAGCTCCACTAAATATAATCCCCATCATTTCCAACAAGTGGATTTGGAGAACAAAGCTTTCCAATGGAATGACTGCTTCCCTACACTAAAGCACCCTAGTCGAGAGGAATACGCCAACTCTCAAGCTCAATACAAGCCACCAAAGCCACACACACTCTTTAAAGACCTAACTCAGTTACAAACATGGACCGATCAATCCTTTCCAAATGTTCAAACTAGTAACACAAAGTTACTTTTAATTTACCCTTACAAAAACCTTCCCTAGATTGTATTTTCACAAGTTAAATGTTTCATTGGCCACTGAACTTTACACCTCGTCACGACTTATCCATTGAACTTGATGGAGCTTCCCAATGGACACTAATGGGGGTGGGGGAAGGATTTTGAAGTTAATCTACAGAAAGTATTTTTTTTATTTCATTTGGGTTAACGTTTGTTTGGTGATTTGACATCCATAAGTCACTTAACATGTGGAGAATTTTAACGACACATCACCTTTCCATCCTCCACGTAGACATAATCATAGACGAAATCCATTCGATGGCCAGTTTAACGCAACGGAGTTAAGTTCAATGACAACAGAGTTCAATGATTAATATTCTTCTAATATATTAGATTAGTTTAACATTCTGATATATAAGACGATCGCTATTTAATAATAAAGTTTTTAGTGCGTATAATATTTTAATAAACTAACATATACTTGTTTTAGCTTAAATTTTACTTGATTGTAATAAACATATTGTTTTTGCTTATGAATTTAAAAATATGAAATTTTATCGATAAATTTACATCTGTAATAATTAAATTAAGTATACATAATACACAATGATAGAAAAACATAATAGAATTATCAATCAACACAATAATCAAATCCTTAATTCTCAATAATAACCATAGATCTTACTTCAGGTTAAAATCCGGAAAAATAACAAAACATAAAAAACATACATTGATCCATGATAATTTGATTCTTTTCCTGGATAGGTTAGGATCTTTCAAATGATTGGCGATATTCCCTTAGCTTTTGCTCTCTATTGATGGGGATATAGAGAAACTTGAAGAATACCAACAAATGGGGACCATAACCATATAAAATAATAGTAGTAACTCAATAGTCACTATCTTTTAGTTGTTTCAAATTGACCCCTCATCAATTTAAAACAATATTCTGGTTTCTACACTATAATTCCATGAATTCTAATACCCATTAGTCACAATACATCTTTATCGGATCATTTTAATTGACTAATATCCTTTAAACAATAGCACCACACATTTCAATATACAACGTGTGGCCCCATATATGTTGAAATTATCGAACAATCTCCCACTGAGCCATACGTGTAACCTTACAAATGTGCACAACCTTATGAGCTCAAAATTTTACTATTATTATTATAGGTATTACTAAACAATCTCGTCCATTAGTCATATTGGTATAGGATCAAAACGATTTTCGTCACATTTAACATGACTAAATCCATCAATGGTCACATACACCCATATAACCAAATGACATAGATCAATCATGGGAGTGTAGTATGAAAATTACATGTTATGTGATCCAAACATGTCTATTTCCAACTAGTCCAACCTTATTTCTTAAGTAAGATCAATACTGAACATAATAACATAGTGAAATGAACTGAATACTTTATTTCTGTACAAAATAATATTCAAATACACAAACGTGTCCAAAACATAAAGCAATGAAAATACAAATTCTCACTAAAACTTGATATCCTCATAATATACAACACACATATGAGCAGTGTGCTCATGAAAGATCTTGGGTGTCAATCCCTTAGTAAACGGATCCGCAATCATACAATTGTTTCCAATATGGTCTATGGAAATCTGTCCACTCTGTATTCTTTCCTTCACAACTAGGAACTTGATGTTAATATGTTTCGACTTATATGAGCTCATGTTGTTATTGAAATATAGAACTGCTGAGTTATTGTCACAATATAACTTTAGTGGTCTTTCTACACCATTCAGAATGCGTAGCCCAGTGACAAAATTTCTCAACCATAAATATAGCCTGATGTGGATCTCCTACTATCTTGGCATCCAACAAAATCAGAATCGAAATACCCTATGATCTCCAACTGATCCGATCTGATATAGGTGAGCATGTAATCCTTTGTTCTCTTCAAATACCTCATAACCATTTTGGCTGCTTTCCAATGATCCATTCCAGAGTTGCTCAAATATCTGCCTAGGATTCCAACAATAAATGCTATATCTGGACGTGTACAAACTTGAGCATACATAAGACTCCCAACAACTGATGCATAGAGAATCTTCTGCATTTCCTTAACTTCAAGGTTATTTTGCGGGCATTGTTCGAGACTAAATTTGTCTCCCTTAGCGACAGGGGTGTCACCTGATTTACAGTATTACATGCCAACCTCTTAAATACTTTATCGATATAGCTCTTTTGTGATAATCCAAGAATACCTCAAGAGCGATCTCGATATACTTGAATCCCTAATACAAAAGAGGCGTCACCAAGATCTTTCATTTCAAAATTCTTTGATAAAAATCTCTTGGTTTCATTCAACATGCCTACATCATTAATGGTAAGTAGTATGTCATCAACATACAAAACTAGGAAATATGCTTACTCCCACTAAACTTGTGATACACACAATCATCAACAGCATTTGTCTCAAAACCAAATGAGATAATTAATTGATGAAATTTGTAGTACCATTGACGGGAAGCTTGCTTGAGCCCGTAGATGGATTTCTTTAATTTGCAAACCATATTCTTCGGGTCTCCTCACACAAAGTTTTCTGATTCCACCATATAGATCGTCTCATCAATGTCGCCATTGAGAAACGTCGTCTTAACTTCCATCTGATGTAACTCAAGGTCAAAGTGCACAACAAGTGCTATAATTATCCTAAAAGAGTCTTCCGTTGAAACTGGAGAGAAAGTCTCTTTGAAGTCAATACCTTCCTTTTGGGTAAAGCCTTTAACTACAAGACGAGCCTTATATCTTTCCATATTACCTTTTGAATCCCTCTTGGTTTTAAAAATCCATTTGCAACCAATGGACTTTGCACCTTCTGGTAACGTGATAAGATCCCAAACTTTATTGTCTTGCATAGACTTATACTCTTCATTCATGGCATGAATCCACTTTTGAGAGTTAGAACCCTGCATGACCTGACAGAAGTTGATTGGATCATCTTCCATCAATCCATTATTTTCCTCATGTTCTTGGAGAAATGCTATAAAATTATCTGAAATAGCATTTTTCCTTTCTCTCGTGGATCTCCTTAAATGTATTGGTTCTTGAGGTTGTTGAGTTTGTACATCAGGAATAATTACCTCATTTTGGATGGGAGGTTCAACATTATCTTGTTGAGGTTCTGGATATAATTCTTGATCAATAAGAGGTATAGAAACCTATAGATTGTCAAAAGCAATAGTAGGAATTGAAATCGATCATTCCTCAACTTCTTCCTCAAAGTCAATGTCTCTAACCTTATTTCTCCCCCCCAAACTCAACATCCTCAAAAAATGTTGCAGGTCCCGTTTCAAAAATTGACTTAAGTGTGGGATCATATGATTTATAGCCCCTTGATCGCTCAAAATAACCAATAAAGTAGATGTTCACTGTTTTGGAGTCCAATTTCTTTTCATGTGGCCTATAAGGCCTAGCCTCAACTGGACATCCCCAAATGTGAAAATGCTTTAGACTAAGTTTTCTACCTGTCCAAAGCTCATAAGGTGTTTTGGCAATAACTTTTGGTTGGTACTCTGTTCAGAATATAAACTGCAGTCTTTAATGCTTCTCCCCAGAGTGATTTTGGTAAGGTGGAATGACAGATCATACTCCTTACCATATCCTTAAGAAACCTATTTCGTCTCTCAGCTACACCATTCATGTTAGGGGATCCGGCATGGTGTATGATGCAACAGTATCAAGCAAATATAGGTTATCATATGCAGATAATAAACCAGTACCAATAATATTGGAATTTAAAGAAAGACTAAACTGATTGTTTCCAAATGAACAATAATAACCAAATTTGTCCAACAAAGAAACAGAAACCAAATTCCGTCTAAAAGATGGCACAACAAAAGTGTCTTTCAAATCCAAATAATGACCAGTTTTCAATAATAACCGAAAAGTGCCTATAACATGAACTTCCACTGGCTTGCCATCACCCACATAGATGTATCTTTCACCATCATTTGGCTTTTGGTAGCTCAGACAACCCTGCATATAAATACTTATGTGAGTAGTAGCACCAGAATCTAACCACCAAGTAATTCTAGGTACTGAAACTAAATTAACCTCAAAACAGACCAAAGTAAGATTTGTACATTTATTTGCACGCCATGCGTGGTATTTGGAACAGTTCTTCTTCAAATATCCAGTTTTGTTGCAAAAGAAACAAGTCCCTTTGTCCTCTTACCTTTTCTGTTGTACTGGACCCTTAAGAGCAGCTTCATATTCTTTCTTTCTTTTCTTGTTCTTATCTTTAGAAGTGCTTGCCAAATGAACATTTTTAGTTCTGTCTTCCTTCAACCTTTCTTCCTCTTGCACACAATATGAAATGAGCTCATTTAGAGACCATCTCCTTCTGTCATTTATAACTGACCTTAAATTGACTGAATTGTGCAGGAAGCGAGATCAATACCAAATGTACGAGCAAATCATCAGACAGCTCGAGCTTTAGTACCTTAAGTTTGGAAGCAATGTGAGACATCTCCATGATGTACTCCCTTATATTTCCTTTGCCTTTATACCTTATTGAAATCAAGCGTTGTAGAAGTTTGCTTGTTTTAGCCTTATCGTTTTTCGCAAAACGTTTCTCAATTTCGACAAGGAAATTCTTGACATTAGTCACTTCTTCAGATACAGCGCCTCTAAAGGCTTCCGGAATGCCGCGCTTAATGATCATTAGACTCATGCAATTTGAGCGATCCTACTTCTCATAATTCCTCTTTTCATCAGATGAAATTTCGTCTGTGAGAGGAGTGTGTTGCTTAATTCGAAGCGCAAGATCTAGATCCAAGCAGCCAAAAACAATCAAAACGTTCTCTTTCCAATCCTTGAAATTTGTCCCATTGAGCATGGGAATAGAATTCACATTTGCAGATATGGTAGTAGCAGATGAATTAGCTGTAGAGAGAAGATGATGACTTATACTCATATTAATATTAAGATTCAATAATCAAAAAATTCAAATAATGGGAAGCCCCATCTCAAGATACCTAGCACATCATTAATATCAAGTCTTTGGATAATAATATTAATTGTGAGTGGTACTCTTGGTGTAGTGATCAAATATTGACAATAACTCCTGTCAAATAATAAACTCATCCTTAGATTGATTTATTATTCACATGAAAACCTTATAATTGTCACACATTTACCACCACAAGGTGCATGTAATTCGGCTAAATATCAACCTCCTTTGGGCCGTTTAATATCCGCATGAACTAGCATACACACAAATTCTTTCTAATATTCTAATATTCTTTCAATCAATTCACTTTTGAATATTATATATACTCAAATGAGTTCTTAATACCAAAATTTGAAAAGCAGAATACTTAATTTTATTTATCTTGAAACTTTAAGGGCCTAAGGGTTAATAGTTCAAAACTTTAGAGGTCAAAATTAATTAATTCCAAGCTTTTAGGGGTTAATTGTTAATAATTAGAAAGTTTAGGGGTCAAAAATAAATTATGCGAAACTTTAGGGACCAAACTAAACTAATTATGAACATTCAGGGGCTAAATTATTAAATTCAAAACTTAAATTGCCCAAATTAATTAATTTCAAAACTTTAGGGGCTGAATTATTAAAACTTATTACCTTAAGGCCCAATTAGAATTAACTTTAAACTATAGGGGCTGAATAATAAATAACTTAACTCTAACCTTAATTTTTAATTGCAAGCAAGAGCTCCAAAATTTCAAATTTGCAACCCAAGCTCCCGCCCCCAAAAATTTAAAAAAAACTGAAAACTTTAATAGCCATAATTGAAAACTTTAATGGGAGGAAAAAACCCCTCCATCTCCGCCGCCAAGCCCACAAGTGGAGCAGCGAAGGGGCTGCTGTAACTGAAATAGCAGCCTGTGGCTGCAAAAATAATGTTAAAAAAAAAAATTAAATTTTTTTTTTTAATCAGATCCTAAAATCTTTAATTCAAAAATCTGAGTTTTGAAGAAAACCTTTGAATATAATCATAATAATAGGCTTGAATCCATAATAATATACTAGAATCCATAAGAATAACATGCTAATTACATGAAATAAAATACCAAATTGAAGATCCATAACATAATATGTTTTATTTTCATAACTTAGCATGAAAATTAAAGAATCCATAAAAATTCAGAATTAAAAAAATTTCAATTTCTCACGAATTTCAACTATGGATTGGCTCTGATACCACTTGATAGAAAAACATAATAAGATTATCAATCAACACAATAATCAAATCCTTAATTCTCAATAATAACCATTGATCTTACTCCATGTTGAAATCCGGAAAAATAACAAAACATAAAAAACATACCTTGATCCATGATAATCTGATTCTTTTCCTGGATAGGTTAATATCTTCTAAATGATTAGTGATCTTCCCTTAGCTTCTGCTCTCTATTGATGTGGATGTAGAGAAACTTGAAAAACATCAACAAATAGGGACCATAACCATATAAAATAGGGTTATTGGCGCAAAATGTCCCTACCTATGGCGGGTTGTGTGGAAAACATCCCTACGTTTAATTTTTGGTGCGAACGTCCCTACCTTTGCATTTTCGCGCAAAACGTCATTTTCACCCATTTTTAACATAAAATGACCATTATACCCCTCATATATAAATAAGAAAAGAAAAGAAAAGAAAAATAAAAAATAAATTACAACATGCTTATCAACTTTTTAAAAAATACAAATTAATTCAAAACTTATTAAAAATAACAAAAACAAACCCTCTATTTCATGAAAGAACGGCTACATGCTCTCCCTCTCTCTAGATTTGCAAAAAATGAACCAAAATTCGAAAAATTTCGACCTACTAAACCACCCTGGTCTTGGTATCATTGGAAAGCCTTTAACATTAGCATCATTTACCAACAATCATCAAGAAATTTCAGCCACAAAATCTTAAGAAATCGGAAAAAATATAAATCGCTCGGGAAGTTGAAAAACGTCGGAAACTGAATCCGGCCAACTCCAATGCCTAATCCACCCGACCACCTACTCTTCACTAGATGCACCTTCGTGCGCCACCAATCCACCACAAAAAACACCACAAAAACTAATTGCTCAAAGCGAAATTTGGCGCCGGTGGTAGCATTCATGATCGAGAACCCTGGCTACTTCCCCTCATCCACGAGCCTACACATGGTAATATTGCATCCATTTCGGTCCTCCAACAAGTCGAATCTCGGGTTGCAAACGATCCATTGTCACTGCGAATCCGGCAGCTTGTGAACTCGATTTCAAGCTCTGCCCTGGTGCACTCATGGAGGGGGACCACCGGACTAGACTCTTCATCACTCGGATGACCTATTCCGCTTAGGGTCTTCACCAATTTGATCAAAACCAAGTTTGATTTATTGCTGCCATGAGAGGTTTTTTCGAAAAATTAGGGTTCGATAATTTTAACTGGATATGGTATCGGTTTTGGGTGGTGTTTTGGTAGCTGGAGGTTGTGTTGAAAGTGGCCTGCTATCGGCTATTGAGGGTGGAGGTGGTGGCGGTAGGTGGAGGAGTCGAGGGAGAGAGTGTTTTTGTTATTTTTAATAAGTTTTGGACTAATTTGTATTTTTTAAAAAGTTGATAAGCAGATTGTAATTTATTTTTTATTTTTCTTTTCTTTTCTTATTTATATATGAGGGTATAATGGTCATTTTATGTTAAAAATGGGGTGAAAAATGACGTTTTCGCAAGAAAATGTAAAGGTAGGGACGCGTTCGCACCAAAAAAATTAAACGTAGTGACGTTTTCCACACAACCCGCCATAGGTAGGAACGTTTTTGCGCCAATAACCATATAAAATAATAGTAATAACTCAATAGTCACTATCTTTTAGTTGCTTCAAATTGACCCCTCATCAATTTAAAACAACACTCCGATCTCTACACTATAATTCAATGAATTCTAATACCCATTAGTCACAATACATTTTTATCGGATCACTTTAATTGACTAATATCCTTTAAACAATAGCACTGCACATTTCAATATACAATGTGTGGACTCATATATGTTGAAATTATTCAACACACAAATCGATGAGTAAGCCATGACAATGTGTAAAATGCAGTGGCAAATGAAACATTTAACTTGTATTTTCTCTTAGAAAACATCAAGGAAGAAAAAGAATGGAGTAAAAAGCTTGATGATCCGTCTGACAAGACTTTAGTGTTTATAAAGTTTTGCTTTACAAAAAGTGCTCTTCCCTTAACACGCCTTTAGTCTACAAGCCTATTCTGAATGTATCAATTTTTCAGATAAAATTGAAGTTCATTCCCAATGTTTACTGAATGATCAAATTATTTTGTTTTGCAGAGAGGATTTTTTTTTTTTTAAAATATTTATAATTCGCACATAGGAGTTAAGTGAATTTCACAATTTTTTTTTTTTTTTTTGTTAAAAAATAAGTAAGTTGCTAACAAACGAAATAACTTTTGATTTTTTTTTTTTTTTTGACATAATAAGTAACATAAAAATAAATATACAACTAAATACTCATTAGTTCACGACTTATAAGATGAGTCATTAATGAGAATATAAAGTGGATAGTTATCCATTGAATTCGAAAAGGAGAAACCCACTTGTCTGTCATTTTGACAGAATACTCACATAGGAGTGGGACCCCATGTAAGTAAAATATTATTATAAAAAAATGGGGCCCATCCCAATGTGCCTATTCTGTGATTTTACAGAATTGATTTTTCTGTAATTGTAGCATCACATAGAAAGATGATGCCAACTGTTCCGAAAGAAAGGAGCAACTCCATAGATAAGTTATTTTACTCTTCAAATAATTCATATACAATAAAATATTTATAATTAATTATTTCTAATATATGATAAAATTTTCTGATAGAGTTAGCAACAGGACGACATGATCGGCCTTTCTCCTCTTTGCCCCCCGGACTAGTTCCATTTACATATTTTTTTAGTAAACATTATTTATTTATTATTTTAATTTACTATATTTTTAATTATGGTGTAAACAACATATATTAACATATTATATTAAGAAAAAATAAAAATCTAATTTACTGTATTGTTCAAATACGATTAAATATCGTACCCAAAAAAATCAGTTCATTATTGTATACATTTTATTATTATTTTTTTTGACTCATTCAACTTTTAAAAATGATGAAACTAATGAAATTTCATCATAATAAAAAGTCTTAAAAGGCGATGATCTCTCATGTTACGTTAGGCCGCATCCCTTTTGTGTCTTCTTTCTTAAAGTAGAAGAAGAATTTGCTTTATACTGTAAATCATAATTATGCCTGGGAATAAGTTATTTATTGTAATGGAAGTGGCATTATCCCTTTGTGACATCTGATTGCACAATTTAATTTATACAATTATTTTTTTCTAAAGACTAATCATGATATCCAATTCTAATGGCACAACAACAGTGGAATAATTGCAAAAAGAGAAAATATTAATAAAAAAAAAAAAAAAAGAATTATGCCTAATGGAATGTCAAATATATGTTAGAAGACTGATGTACAGTATAAGCATAATGGTAACAAAAAGAATCAATTAGACAGTCCATCAGTAAGGTTCCAACTAGAATTTTGGGCCAGGGGCTGATGGTGAAGCTTTTAGTGGTATTGTGCCATTTCTTCCTCTTGAGTTTTCATTTTTTTGTCAACCAACTTTAATTTGACACAATCTTGTCATTGAACTTCAATTTAGTATAAGCACTAGTCATTTCGTTAGTCATCGTTACTAAACCTATCGTTATAATCTCCCATTAGGCCCTGTTTTTGAGGAAATGCGTTGCAAAATCTTATGTTGTGGTTTCAAATCTTGAAACTGGTGATGAAAAGAGTTGTGAATATGCTCTGTCGTTACATAATCATGTCGTGATTGCAAATCTTGAAACTTGAGATTAATAGAACTTCGAATATACATTATAATTGAATTTTGACAATTTTTAAAAAAACAATTTAATTTCAAAATTTGCTACTATGACATAATTAGGAGTCACACTTACAACACGTCAAGTTGCCTTCAATATATAATGTCCACGGTCCATTTAGGATTGGATTTGGGTCATTAAGGTTAGTAAGAGGAGATCGAACGATTAGCATTAAAAGAATGAAATTGTAACGTTTGAAAGTTGGATGATCCAATTGAAATTTCATTGCAAGTTCGAGCAAACATAATATTAATCCCCTCCTAATCTTCTTTACAATTGAACCCTTTAGAGTGTCTACAATATACTTTTTATGTATAGAGAGCATTTTATACATAATAGAAAACATTTTTATTTTTACAGGGTGATTTTTTTTTTATACACTGCTACATTGTTCTTTATTTTATCTTTTCATTTTAATTTTTCAAGACATTGATTTTTCCCCATCTTTTATTTAACATATTTCTATATATGTCAATAATAATAATAATAATAATAATAATAATAATAATAATAATAATAATAATAATAATAATAATAATAATAATTCAAAAATGATTTAAATAATTTAAGAATTAGAGTATATAAATTTGTAGTTACTTAAATGTAACCATTACTAAAGTACGAATACAGAAGTAGGTTTGACTCTCCAAATTTAAATAGTCAACTTTCATTTATCTTAGAGAGTTAAAATATAGATTTTCTTAGAGGTTATTTTTATGTATGGACTCGTTAAAACAAAGATCATTTTATATTTAGTGTCTATCGAAGATACTCTTAGTTAGTTTTAAATTTATGCATCTTCTATTTCAAATCATTTTTGCCTCTTGCCACGTCAAGGTTATTAAACATCCACGATTTAATAAAGTTATTGGCGAGTCGCCTT
This sequence comes from Fraxinus americana, assembly GCA_035079005.1. NCBI lineage: Eukaryota > Viridiplantae > Streptophyta > Magnoliopsida > Lamiales > Oleaceae > Fraxinus > Fraxinus americana. Next base: position 242,712 of record JAVHZT010000093.1, on the reverse strand, counting down.
GCAAACGTAGAAGAAATGCAAGATGATATTCTTATTTATTTTGGAAAAAGCCAACATTTTTCTATTAATTCTCTTTTTTAGCAGATTTAACACGACTCGTGCAAAGATTATTTTGTTGCACACGCACACACATATATATACATGAGTAATGATCTCCTAAGCACATTACTTAGTTTATGCTAAACATCATGCTTAGGTGGCACACTACATTAGTGGATAATTTGTTTGCCATCTAAACATGTTGCTTATCATAAATTAAGCACCGTGCTTAGGAGATCAAATTCGTATATATATATATATATATATATATATATATATATATATATATATATATATATATATATATATATATATATATATATACACACACACACATACACTTACACACAATCACCCACCCCATCACCCCATTACACCATCTTCCCTCCATCTCCGGTACAGCTCAGGCGACTGTTCCGGTTGCCGCTCCGGCGATTTCAAGATTTCCAAAAAAAATTGGAAATCTCATCCCCAACCCATTGATCCACTTACCACCATCCCACCCCTGCCTCCACCTCCTAAAAAAATTACCAGAAAAATTTCAAGTCACTTTATATAATCAAGCCGCTGACACGTGCCATCAGTGACTAATTGTGATCAAGTGTGTATTCAATGTGACTGTCTGTGACCAATTTTGTGCTAATTGTAACCGATTGTGACTTGATCATATTCAAGTCACAATCCGTCACAATTAGCACAAAATTGATCACAACTAGTCATAGTACACATATATTTGGTCACAAATGGCCACCACAAACTAATCCGCTTACACCACGGACCAGCACCACAATCCATCACAGTCACCACCACCATCACCTCCAATTGGAATTTTAAGGTCACATTTTAATAGTTAGTCACAATGAACCAAATTGTTGGCGATATTAATTTCATTTTTTTTCTTCTAATACCATTTCTTGTTCGATAACCCATCTGAGCATCCCCTTCAAGCCCGTGTATGTACAATAAAGCATCCCATTTTTCAGCTGAGTTACGAGCAGGCATCTGAACAAGTGGTACAGTCTTTCTTGACCATACCTGACCGCAACAAACTAATTTCACTTTCTGCAGCATTTGTAGAAAGATAAATTACTGGAGTATTGGCCCCTTCAACAACTCGATTGATGCAATCTGAAGCTTGAGGAATGGGGTAAAAGCAACTTGGTTTCTTGGAATTGCTGAAAACACATTCAATAAGTTCTGTTAGTTGCTATAACAATTCATGGTACAACATAAACTCGGGACTTTAAGAAATGAAAATGTACCAGAACTTTAAGAAACCATGGGGTCGGAAATGAAGAGCTACAAAATCCTTTCCCAGGAATGTTTGAATAAATCGCTGAGCAGTGAGTATAATGAGTCGGCTGGGCTCAATTAAAGTCTTGCAGTTGTGGACAAGGGGACCACCAGGTTGCATCACCCAATCTCTATCCACATCTGCAGAGAAAACATCTCCAATAGCAATAACATCTTCATTCGAAGAAAACTTCGCCAAAACATCCTGTACTATTTTTTGCTTTAGGTTCTTAGTATTCTTACTCCAGACGGTCTCAATCTTACTTAGGGAGAGTCCCAACCCCTTCAACTTCTTGACACGCTCATCGTCCATAAAACAAGGCTGAGGTTGGTTGCCGATCATCTCTCACTAATGATGAAGTTCTAACGGAATTCCTCGAAAATTCACTTAAAGTTTGAAATCTTATTTTACCAGATAGGGTTTTTCCTTGACAAAAAGCCATTCAAAATCCTCTGAAACTTGATATCCAGTCACTTGAATCGATTGAAAATAGGGCGGAATTGAAAGTTGTGGAGATTATTGCTCAGGTCAGTTGCTTGGAAGTGATTAATCATGGAATTTCAAAGGATTTAATAAAATCGGTTCTAGCTGCCAGCGCCGGCACTTTTGAGATCTCGCCTGAGAAGAAGAAAATGGCAGCGACCAGGCCAAAACCACAGCCAAAAATTACCAAAGCGACCGTCGGCAGATATGGTGCAGTCGCCGGTAAGGGAGAAGTGAGAGACGGAAAGGGAGAGAGGTGAGAGATGGAGAGGGAGAAACATATTGAAAATGAGCAATACTTGCTGTACACACTTGAGTGTATATCATGCATTACACTCCTCTCACAATGATGAGGGGCCCGTAATTTAAAAAATGGCGGTCCCACACACCATTGTGAGGGGAGTGTAACTCTTAATGTACACAAAAGTGTACATTAAGAGTTATTCATTGAAAATTATGTTTTAATTAGGATTTTAATTATTAATTTAATTAAAACCCGATTTTTGATTAAATAAACATTATACCTGATTTTTGAATTTGGAAATTTAAATACCTGGATTTAGGTAATTTTCTCATATATATATATATATATATATATATATATATATATATATATATATATATACACACACACACACACACACACACACACACACACACACATGCTGATAAATCCATTCTTGTGCTCGCCCTTCACATATGAAAATGAGAAAATTACACTAAACCGGGTGTTTAGTTTAATGTTTTAAAAAATAAGGTTTATACTTTATTTAATCAAAAATCAGGTTTTAATTTCACAATTAATATTAATAATAATATTTTAAATTAAATTAAATATATATCCACCCCTACACACAAATTTCAATCCAATTCTCAAACCCTACTCCTCCCTTCTCCTCCCTGCCGTCCTCCTCTTCCCCTCCCCTTCCCTCCTCCTTTCTTCCATTTCTTCCCTCCCCCTCCCCCTCCCCCTCCCCATCCCCACTCCCTCTGCTGTGAATCGCAGCACTATCATTGCGACGATGCTGCGACTCCTAGCAGCGAGCGTCGCTACTACGACCCAGTGAGCAGTCCAGCAGCGTCGCTGCTGAGATTCACACATGGTGTGCAGCAGCGTGCTGCTGCGATTCACACCATATTTTTTTTTTTACCTTTTCAATGTATTGATTTTTGGAAAAAAAAAATGATGAAAATCTCTACAGGTGGATGTTGCAGGTCAAGGATTTTTTAAAAATGGTAGATGTTGCAGGTGGAAATTACAATGAAGTGGGTGTGGCTCGGTGGTATTTTGGTTTTTTTTTTTTTTTTTTTTTTTGTGGTCGGTGGCGTAGTTGTGGGTGTGTGGTGGAGGTGATGCAGAGGTTTGTGGGTGCGGTGGATCGGGTGGCGGCGATGGGGTGGAGGTGGTGTCAATGTATGTGACCCACTGTTTGTCGTAGACGGTGGATTTGGTGGCAGCCGTCGCGAAGTTGGTTCTGATTTTGGAAAATGTCGCAGATTGGTGATGGTGATCCGTGTGGTAATTGTCGTTTTTTGTTATTGTCATAGCGGGTCAACGGTGGTGGTGGTGGTTCTTTTTGGTGTCTGTGACCTAGCGATTGTGATTTTTTTTTGTATCTGTGACTTAGCTTAAAATTGATAATTTATAACTAAAATAATAATATATGACATGGAAATAATGTGACCTACAAAATTTTTTATCTGTGACCTGGAAATAATACGTGACCTACAAAAAATTTTATCTGTGAACTCGAAATAATCCGTGACCTACAAAATTTTTGATCTGTGACCTCGAAAAAGTCGTCGGAGTGGTCGCCGGTCATCGGAGTAGTCGTTGGAGCAGAGGTGGCAGTGGGATGGGTTAATTATATTATATTACAGTTTAATATTTAATTTAATATAATAATTGTGAAATATAATTAATTAATTTATGAAAAACATGATTTTTGCAAATCTAAACCTTGGGACCTGATTTTTGATTTTGAGATAGATAAAGCCTGAGTTGTAAATTGTGGTAATTACTTAAAATAGTACTTTAAGTTTTTAAACTTCCAAAATCAGATTGGAAGTTTAATATTTCCAAAATCAGATTTTTTATTTTAATTAATATTTTTACTACCCTAACTCATTCCCAAAAAAAAAATTATTTGATTTCTTTCTCTACCCCTCCCTCTCCTCTCGTTCTCCTCCCCTCCCTCCCCTCTCTTCTGCTGCCGGCGACGATGCTACTGTCGGCGTCAGATACGCTGGTCGATCTTTGCGGCAGATTAGACGCCGTTGCTACGATCGCCGCCGCTCCGCCGATCTTTGCGGTATCAAAACGGCTCAGATCATCGCTGATTCGACCGTTCAGTTCGCCACTACGCACTCGAACTCCTATAATATCTTCCCGATTTTGTCCTTTACATCTTCAATTGTTCATCCAGGTTGCTTTTAAGTCCGGTTTGGGATCTGATTTTTTGGCTGCAATGGTGAAGTTAGCGGTCTGGGCAGGAGGTGGCGATGTTGTTGGTGGTGGTCATGGCGGTGTTGGTGGTTGTCGTGGTGGCGATGGTGGTGGGATGTGGTGGTGGTGGTGGGGTGTGATGCTGAAGGTGCTGTAGGGTGCTAGCGGTGGTGTAGGATACTGGCGATTTTGGTGTGTTTGGGGAGGCAGTTGTGATAGTTTTGATATGGTAGAGGCTGTGGTTTTTGTTGTCGACGTTGGTAGTGAATCTAGCGGTTGCGGTGATTTTTGTTTTAGATTTAGTAGTGGTGGATCTAACGATGCGTGTGGGTGGACAGCGCTTAGTGGAACGATTTGTGGAATTCGTCAGTGGATGTAGTGGTTGAGTAGGGTACCGGCGGTTGATTTGTGACTTGTGACCTGGCCTGTGACTTGATTTGTGACTTGTGACCTGGGCTGTGACTCTTGACATATGACTTGTGACTTGAGCTAGGACTTGTGATATGGACTGTGACTCTTGACTTGTGACCTGAGCTGTGACTTGTGACATGGGTTGTGATTTGTGACATGTGGCTTGTGACCGTAAAAAAACATGTTAAACGTACAAAAAAATATAGCGGAGCAGTCGTCGGAACGGTCGCCGAAATCGGAGTAGTCGCCGGAACGGTTGTCGGAAAGTTCGCCGGAGTAGGGCGGTGATCGGAACGGTCGCCGATACGGTAGGGGTGGTGAAGGTGGGATGTGTTAATTATATTATATTATAATTAAATATTTAATAATAAATTAATTTAATAATTTATTATTTCATAAATAAAAATTTAAAAAATTTTAAAAAAAATCTGATTTTGGTAACTTTAAACTTGTATTCTTATTTTTGAAATATACTAAACTTATAATCTTGAATATGTAATCTTCCCTTGTAAATTTTACCCTATGAAAATCAAGCCCAATCCGAGAGCCATCCAGCCCATGGAATGACAACGCGTCATATGAAGCTTTTGGATTGTCCCCATTTCAAGCCCAGAACGGACCAATCCAATAAGGGAAAATTAGGCTTGGCCTTCGTTTTAATTTTGATGAAATTATGCCAACTGCCTTATTTAGTTTACAAGTTCCAAATTCACTGTCATAAAATGGGGAAAAAGTACATAAATACAATAATATAAGAATATAAATTCAAATTTAACAAATTTGTAAAAAAAATTAACAAATCAGATGTTACATTATAATAACAATAAGATATATTATACCACTCTCTCTCCTCGGTAAATTCCCTATATCTATCCAATTAAGCTACACATACAGAACATGCTTAACAGAAATTCAAAAGGAGAGTGACGTGTCGGTGAAAGGAAGGGTCGCATGAAGAAAAACATTAATAAATTCATTAAATTACTTATGTTTTTGTCTTAATTTTCGGGGTCACTACGGGTCAAACAAAGTCGAAATATTATATTTTTAATATCATTTTGAAGTACTCAAGACCTAGTATTTCACGTCGTTATTGGTGCCCAAAACGGTCAATCGTAGCAAATGTTACAACATGTCAAATAATCTAGATGAATAAACAGTATAACAATAATAAAAATGTTATTAGGAATTTTTAAGTCCAAAAAAAAAAAAAATGGCATCATATCACTTATAAAATTTTCTAATAAATGATGTAAATTATATTGAGAAACTTGTCGTATAAAAATAATAAATATTAATGAAATAATTTTTTTTTAAAAGACGAGTTATACACTTCTTTTTAAATCACACGTTTGACGTACATTTAATTATTTTCGATGTTCATTTATATCATTCGATATGTCTATGATATAGTTCTCGAAACGAGCTTCAAGAGAATGTAGAAGATTTATGGATTCGACTAGCGTAAAATCGTTGAAGAATTTTTAAAGTTAGCTTGTTATTGAAATTCTCGAAATATTTGTTTGGAACGACCTATTTTGACGCGTTGTAACATTTGCTACAAAAATTGACCGTTTTGCACACCATTAACAACGTGAAATACTAGGTCGTGAGTACTTCAAAATGATATTAAGAATATAATATTTTGACTTCGCTTGATATCCCATAGTGACCCCGAAAATTAAGACAAAAACATAAGTAATTCAATGAATTTATTAATATTTCTCTTCAAGCGACCCTTCCTTAAAGTATATGTTAAGCATGTTGTGTACATGTAGCTTAATTGATATCTATCACCTAGTTTTGTTTCATTCTCCTTCTTTGGGAGCTTGAACGCAAGGCTATGAGACATTGATCGTTAAGAAATATTGTCTTATCCTCTGGCCACTGATCGAATACTTTTGAGTTTAGCCTTTGTTGGAATCTTATCAAAAATTGGTTTTGACCAATTTTAAATCATTATTTAAGTAGAATTCATTATTTGATGAATAAGAAATTAAGCTAAATTTTAGTTGCTTAAATATGTGAATTGTTGGAAAATCGTATAGAATATTATGAAATATTCTAGAAAATATATGGATGGAATGTGTGTCTTTCCATATGAAAGATCATGAGTTTTGACATGATTATTTTTCAATGGGCGTGTCTCTTCATGTATAGAGATAAATTTCAAGAGGTACGTCCTTTTGTATGGTTGTGTCTTTTAAGACAAACATTTCCAACTGCTATATATAGATCCCATGTGTTTTGGATTTATTAATTCAATTCACAATTCCATATCATTTCTTTTAGTTGCATTGCATAAAAATCCTTCGTAAAAGTGGTCTTTTCTTACATAAAAAAATGATTCGGTAGAGAGAGAAAAACCGTTAGCACTGATGTGGAACAAATTCATCTTAAAGAGAAAGTGTTAAATACTTGCCTTGACCAATCCAATCACTTGCATTTCCTATTTTATTTTCTGATTTCCAATCACTATTTTACTGAAAATACACACCTTTTCATTTATATATCTATTGCTTGGAATGAAAAGTTTATACTATTGGCAACTTCTTCTCCCAATCCACAAACCTGTAAATGCACTTCATTGTCAACCATGAAGGGAATAAATTGGAACCCATGTGTTTGGTTCCTAGTAAGGCTTCTTTGGGACTGTTGAGAACACGCCCATCGCCGGCTTCTTTGGTGGTGAGAGGTGGTGGAGGGAGTTGCCCAACCGTCGGCTTATTATAAATAAGGAGAATGTAAAATGGGTATGGTGCACTAACATCACCATTAACAGATAATATTTATTTTATTTGAATATATCCTAATTTATGAAGTGGGATCACAGTGTAGTTTCTGAACACGTGATCATACAAATTGGATATTAAATCATAGGGTATGTCCCATTATTCAGTGGAATCTGGATTTTATGGTGAAATACATAAGAATGAAAGTCATTGTTTGTTCATCTCCAATTGATGGGGGTGAAAGGTACTTCTGTTAAAGAAAACAGAACGGAAACCCATATAGTAGGTTTCAGATAGAGAAGAAGAAAATGTTTCATACGTGGCAGTTTTTAGATTTGTAGGATGTATTCTTTAGTCATTAGAGAATACTGCAAATTGAAAGAAGATTGTACGTATTTATACAAGAAATTAATAAATTGGTTTGTTCTCAATTTGTCGGTGGCATTTGGGGAACTGTCCATGTACATGAAAGAAAAATGTGTGTTCTTTGAAAAGAAGCAATTTATAGCCCTATTTTATTGGGACTATTTCATTGGTATATTGTGTGAGTTGGCAATACAAATATGAAAGTTCATTGACTTCCACATGATATTGTTATTCATAATCATTGTTATATGATTTGAAATGGAATATATGAAATGGGCATTGTGATAGATGAATCGAATTTTTAAAAGAGTTGATAAATTCTAAGTTCAGCCTAATCCAATGTGGGTGGGGGGGGGTTGCTTGTCTCTCAAATTATATTCCATACACCTTATAAATCATAGAAGAATGTTTATAAAGTAAAAATGTAGAAAGCCCTTATACTATTTTAGAAGTTTGATGATGGATCACAATGTGATGTACACTAAATCTAAAGTGGATAAAATTGGATGAAATCCGATTATGGCGGTTGTTCGGATATGCAAATTGGAATATTTGAAGAATATTCATAAATACTTTGTAATAGTTAAATGTTGAAAATTGAATGCCCACGTATGAAATCCACTAATAAAAGTGATTGGCTAGTGTAATGATTTGATAGAAATTCTCCAAACATGTTTGGAAATTAATGAAGCTTTAGATAAAGTTAGTGAGAAGCATGTAGGTTCATAAGAGGATTTATCAGTTGGTGACAATTTGTATCTATTAAATGAATCGATTGTGATAGCGAGCTGCATAGTCAATCGTAATGGTAAGTCTATACATATTTGTCATACACATAATATCATAAAGCAGTTGATCTCAAATGGTACAAACTCGTGGATCCACTAAGAAAAGATTACCAAGAGGTCAAGTATACTGCGTATCGAGGGGAATGTGATTAAAGTGTACTACGTAAGGATCTTTGTAATGGTAACCCTACCTTATTGACGGGAGATCCCGAAATCTTGGTTCAAGGGGATAACTAAATTATGAAGATTCAATGAAGCACTTGAGAAAATATTTCTTAACTCATTCCTATAATATTAAAGTGCTTTCCGCAGAATGATTAGAGGTTATGATACTCTTTTAATTATTCTTAAAATCCTTTGTTTTTTCTTCCACTACTTCCAAACTCGCTTTCGATGAAATATTTATAACAAAATATGGTACCCTTCTTTGTTTTAACATTAACATTCTTCTCACTTGTAAAATATTTTTCTTCCACTATCATTCATGATTTTTGTGCTTTGATTTTCCTTAAACAACAGTTTGTATTTGAGTCTAATCCGGTGATAAGTACTCGGAATTTCCTACTCCAAACTCAATTTGTTGATTTTGTTCATGGGCTGGAATCAAATACTTCCAAGAACAAGTAATCTCGCTTAATGTATTGAAGTTGGCTCTTTACGGCTCAATTTCGCCTGAAATTGAAATTATATAAGCATAAATAAATATCAAATCATAAATAATAAGATTAAGAAAGACAAATGGATTACAAAATTTTTCTTCTTCAATATGTTTTCCTACTTCTTTCAAAATATGGTGATTGGAATTTGGAATCGCAGGGGTTCAAGAATTGGGAGAAGGGAAGTACGATTAAGTGGGAAATAGGAATTATGTGGGCTTTTTTTTTTTAATGTCAAAGACTTAAGATTGTTGGGTTTGGGTTAAAAATTACGGGCTACTATTATGTGGCCTTTTTATCAATGACAAAAATTGAGGATCCAGTGGGAGCAATTGCATCCACTTGACCTTTAATGGGTCCGCACCCGGTTTGAAAACTATAAGGATGTGTTTGGTTGCGAGCATGGAGTTTACATGGAAAGAAAATAAATTTTAGACAATTCAATTGCCTAGAAGTTATTTTTATGGAAATTATTAATTAAATGTGTCTGATTGATTTAGTTTTTAACCTAAAAAATATTATACATATCCATTTTTTAATGATGGGTAGATAAGAGATATGGGATAGATGTGAGAGAGAGAGAGAAATTAAATTACCTGGAAAATAAAAATTACCCTTCCTTGAGGAAAATATTTTCCTTATTTTGAAGGAAAATATGGTTACGTGATTGAACGTATGAAAATAATTTCAGTGGAAAAAATGTCGATCAAACAGTACAAAAGTAGGAAATTAGGTGGGAAAAAACATATTTTTCATGGAAAATATTGACAATCAAATGCACCATAAATTCAATATTATTTCCATACATAACTTTGCCACACTTATGTTAATTTTCCCTATCTTTATACAGGCATTTTCAAACTCCTTGTTAGAGCGCATATCAACAATATAGTTTTGAAGCTGATCATCAAGTGCAATGAGTTGTACTTTTGAAAAATCTTTAGGATAATATTTAGTAAGATGAATTAACTTTTCCTTGTCAAAAGCAGAGAATGAATCATCGGGGTATAAACATGCTCAACAAAAAAAGTAACACTGTACTTACCTAGAAAAAATGATAATTCAACTATTGAAATTACATACCAGTGATAGAATAGAATAAATCCATACGAAAGCGAAGAAAATTTGTCATTTCTTTAGTATTGCGTTGTGAGTGACCTGGGCATACAACACACACTATCCATATCTGAAACATCAATATTGTGATTTTGACAAAAAGAAACGACTTCATCCAAAAAAGAATCTCACTTATTGTTCCTCATCTTTTAGAGTCTTTGTTTGCATACTGTCACTAAACTCATGACATTTACAATTTCCTGATATTTTGTTTGTAATACCTTAGACAATTCATATGAAATTCCAAAGATGTTTCTCATGAGATGTGGATTAAACACAAACTCAAATGATTACATCGAATCCAATAATTTATCAGCCTCACAACTTTGTTCATATGTTGATCCATCAACAAAAATCATTTCAACGACATCAATTATAGGTCAGAACATCAAAATCAAACTAATCGAAGTACGATAAAGTGAACCCCAACGTGTATCACCAAAATGTGTAATAGTAATTTGTGAACTATGACCTTGTCCACTTGAAATCTCACCATTAATGAGTACTTTAGAAATTATGGCTTCCTGTTTCTCTTGAAGAATATCGCAATGTTTAGAAGAAGCTCCAACAATATTAACCACACTAGAAATAAAATTAAAGAGTGGTCGAACATTATTGTGCTTCTTTGATAAGGCTACAAGAGCTAATTGAAGTTGATGAGTAAAACAATGAACATAAAAGGCACTTAGATTCTCTTTCAAAATAAGTGCTTTGAGACCCTTGAACTCACCTTGCATATTACTAACGCCATAATAACACTGACCTCGTAATTTAAATGTACTTAACCCATATATTGTTAATAATTTATCTATAGTCGCCTTAAGTGATAGAGATGTAGTACTAGAAACATGTTCAATTCTAATGAAACGTTCAACCACATGTCTCGTCTTATCCATATAACATAAAATAATAGACATTTGCTCCTTTACTGAGATATCTTGAGATTCATCAACTAGAATTGAAAAGAATGTATGAGCAATATCTTTTATGATAACATCAATTGTTTCAATAGCTGCAACACACAATATCCTTCTGAATTTTTTGTGATGTTAGTGTGTAGATTTTTGGAGCATTTTTCAAAGTGACACCTTTAATCCCTTCATTATGATCAGCTAGATACTTCAACTATTCAAGAAAGTTACTTTGATTATTTGACTTTTCACACTCATCATGACCACAAAAGCATGTCCTTGTTGTAAAAGAAGTCGAACACTCAATTGATGCATTCAAACAAATTCAATATGCACTTCGTGCTTGTTTTGACTACTTGAAAAAAAATTGTCTCAATATGTTGCTCTTGATTCATCAAGGTTTCACAGTTGCTTCAGGCTTGATCACTATGGACGTCTCCAACACAAACTTCAAGTTTATCATTCTTTTTAAAATTATGGAACCCTTCAGTCACAAAAGTATCACCACCTCCTTGTTCCCCATTGTTTGGTCCAAAAAGATAACAATATAAGCAAAATGAGGCATTTTTAATTAAACTATATTCTAACCAATCACCATATTCATTAAACAAAGCAGGAATGAATCACCTTGATTTTTTACGTCGAAACATGACTCCAGGGCTGTCACAGACCTCTTTAAGATTATGTTCTTATTTGATCTCAAAGATTAGCATTGTAATCCATTATTGGAATTCTTAATCTGGAATCCGAAGGAAGTTGCGCAACATCAATATGCCCGATACTTGCTTTCTTTACCTTATCATTTTCTTGAAAATCAGTTTCATCGATACTTAGTTCCTTTGATTCATTATTTTCTACAGCAGCAGCATTCTCAACACTTGCTTATTTTGTCTCAACGTTTTCTTCAATAGAAATTTTCTCAACGCATGATTTTTTTGCCTCAACGTTTTCTTCAATAGAAATTAGAGATATTCGTTTAAAATATCTCAACACATCTTCCTACAAATCAAACAAAGCTTGCATAAATATACCAACAGTAAAATAGAAAGTTAAAAGATGAATGGTAAGAATTGACATTGCAAATAACAAATATTTTAAGATAAACTAAACTTGTAATAATCGAAATTATAAAAGTATATTTTTAGAAATGAATTCTATGAGTTTATCCCAAGATGATTGATTCTTTTAAGCCAATACACAATTGATGTTTCTCAGGTTCCTTCGACTTTTCAGTCATTTTCTAGGAAACTCAAAAGAAGTTAGTCTCTTAAAATCCTTTGTTTTTCTTCCACAACTTCCAAACTCGCTTTCGATGAAATATTTCCAACAAAATATGTTACCCTTCTTTGTTTTAACATTAACATTCTTCTCACTTGTGAAATATTTTTCTTCCACTATCATTCATGATTTTCATGCTTTGATTTTCCTTAAACAAGGGTTTGTATTTGAGTCTAATCAAGTGATAAGTACTTGGAATTTCCTAATCCAAACTCAATTTGTTGATTTTGTTCATGGGCTGGAATCAAATACTTCCAAGGACGAGTAATCTCGCTTAACGTATTGAAGTTGGCTCTTTACGACTTAGTTTCGCCTGAAATTTCCAAGCTTGATATTTATATAATTTGGTTTTGGGATGTGATGAAATTTTATAAGCATAAATAAATATCAAACCATAAATAATAAGATTAAGAAAGATAGGTGGATTACAAAATTCTGCTTCTTCAATATGTTTTCCTACTTCTTTCAAAATATGGTGATTGGAATTTGGAATCACGGGTTTGAGAATTGGAAGAAGGGAAGTACGATTAAGTAGGAATTAGGAATTATGTGGGTTTTTTTTTTAATGTCAAAGACTTACGATTGTTGGGTTTGGGTTAAAAATTATGGGCTACTATTATGTGGGCTTTTTATTAATGACAAAAATTAAGGGTCTGGACCTTTAATGGGTCCGTCCCTGGTTTAAAAACTATAATGGTGTGTTTGATTGTGAGCATGGAGTTTACATGGAAAGAAAACAAATTCTAGACAATTTAATTGCTTAGAACTTATTTGTATGAAAATTATTAATTAAATGTGTTTGATTGATTTAGTTTTTAACCTGGAAAATATTATACATGTCCATTTTTTATTGGTGGGTAGATAAGAGCTATGAAATAGTTGAGAGAGAGAGAAATAAATATTAAATTACCTGAAAAATAAAAAACACTCCTCCTTGGGGAAAATATTTTCCTTATTTTGGAACGTGATCGAAAGTATGAAAATAATTTCTGTGAAAATGTCGATCAAACAGTACAAAGGTAGAAAATTAGGTGGAAAAAACATATTTTTCATAGAAAATATTGACAATCAAACCCATCCTAAATTCAATATTATTTCCACACATAACTTTGCCACACTTTCGTTAATGTCTCCCTCTCTTTACACAAGAATTTTCAAACTCCTTGCTAGAGCGTATATGAACAATATAGTTTTGAAACGGATCATCAAGTGCCATGAGCTGTACTTTTGAAAAATCTTTAGGATAATATTTAGTAAAACGAATTAACTATTCATTGTCAAAAGCGGAGAATGAATCGGGGCATAAACATGGTAAACAAAAAAATAACATTGTACTTACCTAAAAAAATGATCATTCAACTCTTGTGAAATTATATATCAATGATTGAATAGAATAAATCCACACGAAGCTATGAAAATTTGTCATTTTTTTAGTATTGCGCCGTGAGCGACTTGAGCACACACACACACACTATCCATATATGGAACATCAATATTGTGTTTTTGACAAAAAGACACGACTTCATCCAAAATAGAATCCCACTCACCGTCCCTCATCTCTTGGAGTCTTTGTTTGCATACTGTCACTAAACTCATGGCATTTACAATATCTTGATATTTTGTTTGTAATACCACAGACATTTCATATGAAATTGCTAAGATGTATCTCATGAGATGTAGATTAAGCACAAACTCAAATAATTGCATCGAATCCAATAATTTATCAGCCACAACTTTGTTCATATGTTGATCCATCAACAGAATTCATTTCAACGACATAAATTATAGGCCAGAACATCAAAATCAAACTAATCGAAGTTCATTAATGCGAATCCCAACGTGTATCACCAAAATGTGCAATAATACTTTGTTGATTATGACCCCGTCCACTTGAAATCTCACCATTAATGAGTACTTCAGAAATTATGGCTTCTTGTTTCTCTTGAAGAATATCGCAATGTTTAGAAGAAGCTCCAACAATATTAACCATACTAGAAATAAAATTAAAGAGTGGTCGGACATTATTGTGCTTCTTTGCTACGGCTACAAGAGCCAATTGAAGTTGATAAGCAAAACAATGAACATAAAAAGCACTTAGATTGTCTTTCAAAATAGGTGCTTTGAGACCCTTGAACTCACATTGCATATTATTTGCCCCATAATAACACTAACCTCGCAATCTAGATATACTTAACCCATATACTGAAAATAATTTATCTATAGTCACATTAAGTGATAGAGATGTAGTACTAGAAACGTGTTCAATCCTAATAAAACGTTGAACAACATGTTCCATCTTATCCATATAACATAAAACAATAGTCATTTGCTCATTCACTGAGATATCTTGAGATTCATCAACTAGAATTGAAAAGAATGTATCAGCAATATCTTTGATGATAACACCAATTGTTTCAATAGCTGCATCACACAATATCCTTCTCAATTTTTGGTGATGTTAGTGTGTAGATTTTTGGAGCATTTTTCAAAGTGACACATTTTGATCCATTCATTATGATCAGCTAAAAGGTTCAACTATTCAAGAAAGTTGCTTTGATTATTTGACTTTTCACACTCATTATGACCACAAAAAGCATGTCCTTGCCGTAAAGAAATCGAACACAATCAATTGATACATTCAAACAAATTCGATACCCTTTATTGTATCTAGTCACTGGAGTTTTTTCTTTTAAGTATTCGTTTTTACCCTTTATTGATGTAGCAATTGGCCTTTTACGGGCTTTTAAACAATTCTCCAGTATGTCTTTGTTCCTGAAATTTCAAAATTTTGAAAATTTGATGTTCCTAGAAGATGTTCCCTTGTGAAGAACTTATTTGCACCTATGAATTTTGTTTGGACAAAGTCACCCATTTTACCTATGGTTTCTTGTTTGACCACGCAGGCGTATCTGTTTTGAATGTGTTTGCTATGATAATTACTTCACCCTTGTAAGGGGTATTACACGTTTGCTCTATTTTCTCCATTTGACCAACCAGAACTTCCAGAAGGTAGCAAATGAGTTCAGTTTTAAGAATTTTTGTTGACACAAATTTCACTCGATCTCTGATGTGACATGGCGGGAAATTAACATAATAACTAGATGTAATTTACTTCGAAGGTAGAAAGAAAAGCAGACGACAGTATGCCCTTTCGGAAAAATATCTGCTATCTGATCCTCTATTGAGACATATCGGATAGAAATATCTTTGTTAACCACTTTTTCTCTAACAAAATGATAAGCAATCTCAACATGCTTAGTTTTTGCATGGAAGGCCAGATTAGTGGCCAATAGCTGCAATGTTGTCGCATTAGAGTGTTGGAATGTCAGGAACAGAAATATAAAAATCTCGAAAAAGCATACGCAACCAGTACAATCAGCTGTGGCAAGGTCTATGAACTTGTACTTTGCTTCTGTACTCGAACGGGGGACTCCAATTTATTTCTTCGCAGTCCAAGAAATAAAATTAGTGCCTAAAAAATTCCATAACCACTGTTGAACGTTGGTCATTTGGATTTCCTGCCCAATCCGAATCACAACTGGCATGTAAAGCAATAGAGGATAGTGTATAATGAAGACCAAAGTCTGCACTGCCTTTGAGATATCTCAGAACTCATTTTACTGCTGTCCAATGAGGTATTCGTAGATAATGCATAAACTGACATAACTGATTCACTACATAAGATATTTCTGGTCTAATGATAGTGCAATACTGAATTGCACATACTACTAATCGATATTCTGTAGGATCTGCCAACAAATCTCCATCCATTGCAGATAGCTTACTACCAGATACTGTGGTTGAAGACAATGGTTTAGCAACAAGCATTTTGGTACGCTTAAGAAGATCAGAAATATATTTTGTTTGGCGCAGATGAAGGCCAGTGGAGTCACGAGATGCCTGTATACCGAGAAAATAATTGAGCTTGCCAAGGTCTTTAATACTGAAGGCTTTGCCGAGCTGCGCAATTAAATCCTGAATTGTATCAACAAAGAGTAGTCTACTCCAGATTCTACAAAACCAAGGTCGAGCAACTGCTGGGACAAGAGATTAAACTAAGTCTGAGGGGCTTGTTTTAAACCATATAGCGATTTGTGTAATTTGCAGACATAATCTGGATGGATAGGATCAACAAAACCCCTTGGTTGTTCCATGAACACCTCCTCTTCCAAAATACCATGTAGGAAAGCATTTGAAATATTTAATTGACAAGTTGGCCAATTAAATGTAACAGCTACTGCAAGAACATGGCTAACAGTGGGGCTTAATTGTTGGACTAAAAGTTTCATGAAAATCAACCACTTTTCAGATAAAACCCCTTAGCCACCAGTCGTGCTTCATAACTGTCAATTGATTCATATGGTTTTCTTTTAATCTTGTAGACCCATTTATTCTAAACTACATGATGAGCAGAAAGACGCGGACAAAGAGACCAAGTCCCATTCACAATAACCGCACCAAATTCATGCCCCATAGCAACTATCCAATGTGGTTCAGATGCTGCCTTAGTATAGCAGGATAGCTCAATTTCTACACAATACTATAGAGTGCATGGAATGGATGTCGGGTGGAATATAAGAGTTTATAATCTGGAAATTGTTTTAAGTTTGGAGTTACCACTTTGTGATCGTGTCACGACTTGGTAGGGTTGGGAAAAATACATGTATGGTCGAAGGTTCGGGTAATTGTTTTGGACTGTGCAATGAGTTGTAAAGAAGAATCTGATGTAGAACAAACAGGATGAGATGAAATTTCGACAGGTAAGAGACCAATATCTTCAGTATCGAGAATACTACAATTATGGGAAAGCTACAGATTTATAGCATGTTCAATTAGAGATGGAGGCGAAGATATTGGAGTACTTTGTGGCAGATTGAAATTTAAACTTGAGCTATCAACATTTGGTGGTTGATTGGTGAGTTGTCGATCAATTTGAATACAATTTGTAGCCGGAACAGATGATGTTAAGTGTGATATAAATTCTACAGTTGACATATCATTCGAATTTATTGAACTAACTGTTTGGCATACAAAAAGTGTAACCTAAATTGAATAGTCCAAGGGATAAACCGAGTTAGGAAGTTCAGGATGAAGGCTCAAATAAGACCATTAATGAATGCAGTGGAGGCCTACGAACAAGGTACCATCATCGCCCAATCTTGCAAGACGCCCAAGATCTAAACGAATGGTGTGCTTTAAGATCGCCCAGCAAAAATTGAGCCCGTTCTCACCCAAACCTTCGAATCATCCAAGATCTTAACAAACATGAGGTATTATGGTTATCCAGGACAGCAGTTATTGAGCAACCTTATCACATCCCACGATTCAAGAATCACGGTTGTAGGCAGTTAAACAACAAGAGTAATGATAACAGTTAGAAACGGCAGTTCCATTACAAGTCGGCCATCATGAAAAAAGTGGGAAGTTATAGAGCATTAAGCAGTTTCCAAACAGTTTTTCACGAAGAAACTATAAAGGGAATATAAAAGGAAATGAAGACATAGAGAAGAATATCCGAATCAAACACTCTCAACAGAGAATATGTAATTTCAATTTCTTAGTTTAATTTTAAAACACTTCTTTTAGTACTCGTGTGCTTGTACCCCTTGGAGGCATTCTATTTATTTTCGCTTGTAAATCTTCGCCAATAAAGCACCCATTTTTGGGATTTTGTTTCAAGAGGTCTGTTCCTTACACAATCGTCTGAACCTTTTTTAATTGTTGCGACAACCCGCTCGAAACAATTTGGCACGCTTGGTGGGACATTGGTGTTTGGTGTTTGAGGATACAAAAAGTGAAACAATATACCTTATAAGTCTGATAAGGAACTAGCAAGTCAGGGAGTAGTCCAGTCTGTGATCGAGTAATATGAAGAGCAGCAAAGCTCTCCACGAACAGAGGGACAGAGTCAGAGCAGCCACGGTCGTTACGAACCAATGACAGAGTTGAGTCCTCGAACCATGCGTACGTTGCTTGGGGAACTCACATAGGATGTCGTTGAACAGGTAAATCTATGAAATGTTCATAATATGGAAAGATTTACCCAAAATGGGAATACACATTATGACAACATGGCCAAACAACTGCATACATTAAACGAAATAATGAACAAGTTAGTAGGTCAAATGTGTCAGCCAGTTGTGCTATTACAAACCACTTTCAAACTAGGACAATTATAGGACATAATTCCCCAATCATAAGTCCAAATCAAGGGATATAACCACATTTTGGTCCGTCTACTTCAAACCAGGGAGACGGTGTAGTGCCAAACTTGAATAGTGGTAATGATACGTCAAATCTGGGGGGTAACCTTAATATAAGAGACAATGTCCTGAATAATGGACAGAATACCCCACATGTTAATGATGAAATAAATACTCAGGCTAACGGTAACAATGGCCCAAACAATGGCAACTTTGTCGCCAACCAAGGACCAAATGTTAGGCCTCAGGCAACTCAACCGGTCAACCAACCTGTAGGAATTCCATATGACCCCAACGTCATGTTGATGAATCAAATTATGGAAATAGTAGAGGATCAAATGGCTTTTGGAGTACGCCCGACATTAGGCCGACTTACACAAAGCCATATCCTGATTGGGTGGACCATGCATATCCATGGCCTAGAGTGTACAAAGTGCCAGAATTCTCATCATTCATTGGTTTAGGAGAAGTGTCTACTCTAGAACATATAGGGCTTTCATACTGCAAAGTGGTGAAGTGACTGACTATCATAAAATAAGGTTGTTCCCTAATTCATTAATAGGAGTATCTTTTTTCTGGTTCATTAATTTGCCAGCGAACTCTGTTCAAACATGGCAACAACTAGAACAATTGTTCCATGCTCAATTTTACATGACTGAGTTTGAAGTTACCTTGACCGATTTGGTGAATCTACGTCAATGCCAAACGAATGGACAGAAGGTTTCCTTCAAAGGTTTAAGACAGCAAGAAGTAAATGTTTTATGCCTTTGCCCGAAAAAGAGTTTGTCTAAATCGCTCAAAGTTGCCTAAGCTTTGATTTGAAATAGAAATTCCAAGACAGGGAATTTCCTGATCTTTTCCAACTGAGTGCAAATGTGATTAGGTATGAACGATTGATAAGAGAAGAAGAGCAAATGAAAAATTCTAGCAAGGAGACTTATTACAGAGTCCTAAATTTTGATGTTCATGCCATTAATAACGAGTATTACGATCAAACTGAAATATATTTGGCCGAATTAATCAAAGGAGATGCATATACTTGTCCTATAATGGCCTAACCTAGAGCGTCGGGCAAGGAATAGCCTATAAAAGATGAAAACAAAAAAGCTAGGACGTTCTCGTTCGATGTGACCAAAGCTGACCTTATATTTGATAAACAGTATAAGGATAAGCAAATAAAGTTGAGCGATAAGCATAAATTGTCAAGCCCTGAACAAATTAAGGGCAAAAAAATATTGTAAGTGGCATAATGTATGGTCACATTTGACTAACAATTGCTTGGTCTTTCGTCATGTATTACAGGATGCTATCGAATTAGGGCGAATTACGTTTGAAGATAAGAAGTGGATGAAAACCTTTTCCCACAACCACTTGGGGTAAACATGGTGACTGCTGGTTTCAAAAATAAGTTGCCAAGATGCAAATTGATTATCGACAACGGGGAAGAAGACCCTGGGCCACATCCCAGAGTTTTTGAACGTATCAAAGGGAAGGAGCCTAGAAAAGATGAAGACGTTTTGTGTGCAAGATGTAAAGGAGAAGTGAGTGTAAAAACAGAGAAATCAGGAGTAAGAAAATATCACCATCGCCCTGATTTTGTCCCAAACGCTCAGCCTGTTAGAGGGCGAGGTACATCATTCTATAGAGGACCGCCTTTTGAGAGGCAGCTCACACCAATGAATAATGTGAGGACATTTAGGCCGCATCCTCATTAACCAAATGTATGGCATTCATTCTAATATAATGCAGGTAGGGTGATACCCTTCAATGATATGACTAGAACCCAACAAAGGCATTTTCAACGGAATTATGGACGAATGATGAAGTAACAACAGGAATTACCACGTCCTAAAGCACCTAAAATACTCGAAGTGGCCAATCAAAACGTTCTCAAGGATAGTCAAGAGACTGGTACGGGTAAATCAATGGAAGAACTGCCAGAAAGTTCTTCTGGGAGATCAAAGTTTGAGCGAGGCAAAAGGGATGAAAAAGATCCAGATCGGCTCCTTACTATTCAATTCGGTGCATTACCTCCAGTCATGGCTAATAAATATTTACTAGCCAATGAGTTCAAAAATAAAGAGAAAGAAAATGAAGAAAGGGAGGATAACGAAGAGGAAGCATGTGTGCTGGAATGTGAAGAAGGCCAAACATCTACAGGGGCATACAATGAGGAAGAGGATGATGGTATGACTGATATTGAAGGAGAAATTGATCTGGAAGTAGAGAGAAGAAAGAGAGGAGTATGGTACAATACCCTGTTGAAGCAATTACATCGAGAAGGTGTTCGTGAAGTTAACTTCTTGGGAGAACCATCTGGGCGTTCTTTCGATTATTATGTGTTGTACGGGACACCTAAGAAAAAAAATGAGAGTACCTCACTCTGAAAAGTATGGGTCACCTCAAAAAATATTGCATTCTCCCATAGGTTGGGTAACTAGAGAAGAAACTCTAGAGAGTAGTAAGGAGAGAACCCGAGAAGAAGAAGCTCAGTGTGACATATTACATGTTGAATTATCACGAGGAAATGATTCAATAGAGGACAAACAGGAACTGGAAATAGATGCTGCAGAAAAGGTTATATTTAAGAAACCAACCATGAAATTGACTAAGCACTTGAGGCCATTGTATGTGAAGGCCTTGGTCAACGGTATACCTGTGGCGACAGTACTCATTGATAACGGAGCAACTATAAACACCAACCCATCCAAAATGATGAGGAAGCTTGTAAAGACAGAAAGTGATATGATTCGAACAGAAGTCATCCTCACAAGTTTCAATGGAGGGGGAACTTCAGCTAAAGGAGTTATGCCACTGGACATAACTGTAGGGATAACTACTAGGACCACAGTCTTCTTCATAATAGATGGTCCTACTAGTTACAATGTGTTACTAGGAAGGGATTGTATACACGGGAGTCGCTGCATATCTTCATCATTCCACCAGTGCCTAGTCTTCTGGAACGACAAGGGCGAACCAGAAGTAGTGCAGGTAGATCATAGACCCTTTGTGATAGAAGCAAACTCGATGGAAATGTTCATGTACGAAGGAAATTAGGGACTTGTCAGGGTAGTCTAGATGGAGAATAGACTTAAATTATTGCACAGAGCGAAGAGCCGTTTTCAGTGGATGCACTTACTGAAATGTTTAGTCAAATGAGGCCAAACATAGTGGTCCTGGAAGAGCAAGTAATTGGCAAAAAGGTAATCAAGGAATTTTAAATGAGTTGTAAGGAACAAGGGTAAATGGTTGATGTTTAGGCCTTCAAACCCAAGTTAATGACTTTCAATAAAGAATGTAAAGACAAGACAAAAGAAGAAGCAGCATTAAAAGCGTTGGGAAACAAATTTGCAGTGTTCGAGTTGAAACAGAGTATTGGCCGAGAAGTCAACAAGGTGGATTGTTTATAAGGAACATGGACAATGAAGTAATGATGATTACCAAGCCTGGATATGCTCAAGCACAAGACCCTCTTATCAAAGTGAACATTGGCGATGAAGGAGAAGATCGCCCAACATTTGTCAGCCATATGTTCGATCAAGAGGTAAGTGATAAATTAATCACTTTATTAAAAGAGTATAAGGATTGTTTTGATTGGGAATATGAACATATGGCTGGTTTGGATAAAAATTTGGTGGAACATAGATTGCCAACAAAGCCAAATTTTAAACCTCATAAGCAGCCTCTTAGGTGTTTTGCTCCTAATGTACTTCCTGAAATTAAGAAAGAAATAGAGCGATTATTAAAAGTGGGTTTTATTAGAACGACCAGATATGCCGAGTGGTTGTCCAATACCGTACCAGTATTAAAAAAGAATGGTAAATTAAGAGTGTGCATAGATTTCAGAAACCCAAACTTAGTCACGCCCAAAGATGAGTATCCAATGCCTATAGTGGATTCTTTAGTAGACTCGACTACCAGACATGTAATATATTCCTTTATGGATAGGTATTTAGGATACAATCAAATTCACATAGTTGAGAAAGACATACATAAAACTGACTTTAGATGCTCTGGATCTTTAGGATGTTTTGAATAGGTAGTTATGCCTTTCTGCTTGAAAAATGCAGGGGCGACTTATCAAAGGGCAATGAACTTTATTTTTCATGATATGATAGGATAGTTCGTTGAGGTATATGTAGATGATATAATGGTCAAATTCATTAAAGAAGAAGACCATTTTGAACAACTGAGATGTTTTTTTTGAGCGAATGAGGCAATATAAACTAAAATTGAATCCTTTGAAATGTGCATTTGGTGTTAATGCATGAAACTTCCTTGGTTTCCTAGTGTACAAAAGGGGGATTGAACTCGATAAAAATAAAGCGAATGCCATTTTAGAGGCCAAACCACCTAGCAACAAAATAAGTTACAAAAGTTTCTAGGTCAAGTAAACTTTTTAAGACGCTTTATTTATAACTGTGCAGGGCGAACGAAAGCTTTTTCGCCTCTTTTAAAGTTGAAAAATCAGGACGAATTCGTCTGGAAAGAAGAGTATCAAAAGGCTTTTGAAAGCCTAAAGACGTATTTATCGAGTCCACCAGTGTTACAAGGACTGTCATGAAAGTGTATATATCGGTTGAACAATAGTCAATAGCTGGAATTGTCGCACAACGAGACCAATTTGGTGAAGAAATGACAATTTACTATTTGAATAGACGGTTAATAAAATGTAAATGTAATTACTCTACTATTGAAAAATTATGTCTAGCATTATATTTTACATGTACAAAACTAAGGGCTTATTTACGGCCCGTAACCATTTATTTAATTTCTAAAGTAAATTTGGTTAAGTATATGTTCTCTCACCCTATTTTACACCAAAGAGTGGGCTTTTGGACTTTAGCATTATCAAAATTCGAAATACAATACATACCCCAAAAGACAGTAAAAAATCAGGCTTTGGCTAATTTCCTAGCCGATCATCCATGCCTTGACATGTCTGAGAAGATTGAATTAGAAATCGATTCATTCGAATTAAAACCTTGGGTTTTGTATTTCGACGGATCAAAAACCTCTAAAGGTGCAGGGGTGGGAGTAGCAGTAATAAATCCTTTAGAGGTTTGTTACAAATTCTCATTCACTTTGGATAGTATGTGTACCAACAATCAAACCGAATACGAAGCCTTAATTATGGGTTTAGAATTAATGATAGATATGGAAATAAAGAATGTGATTATTAGGGGCGATTCTCAATTGGTCATTCATCAATTGATTGGTGATTTTAAATGTCAAAGTGATTTAATTGTAAGTCAATATGAAATCGCCTAAGAATTGTTGGAAGAATTCGACCAAGTAGAGCTTCAATGTGTTAATAGGATATATAATGACATAGCGAATGAGTTGGCTCAAATGGCCTCAAGGTATTCAAAGGCTTTAAATTGGGAATTTACTTGTGAATATGGAGTAATATTGTCCGTAGTCCAAAGAAGGGCGAGAAGGATCGAAATTCATTGCATACAAGATGGAGATGCAATAGATTGGAGAGTGGAGATTAAAATGTTCTTCAAAGAACCTAATAAGGAAGGTAGTAGAAAAATGAAGTTGCGTTTGCTAAATTATACATTAATAGATGAAGAGTTATTTAAGAAATGTTCTGATGGTATATTACTAAAATGTGTAACTTTGAAAGAAGCTAGAACGATCATGGCTGAAGTGCATGAAGGGATATGTGGAGCTCATCAAGCCAGCCAAAGGATGAGATGGTTAGTTATTAGGAATGGATATTTCTGGCCCAAGATGGGAGAATCATGTGTTCAATATGCGAAGAGTTGTCTAGCGTGCCAAAAGCATGGTCCGATACAAAGATACAAAGAGGGCCAGCAAGAAAGATGGAACTCATTATCAAACTCTGGCCGTTCAAGGGTTGGGCGATAGACTTGATAGGGAAGATTTATCCTCCATCGTCCAAGCAACATATATTTGTTATAGTTGCAACAGATTTCTTCACTAAGTGGGTAGAAGCGATACCTTTAAAGGAGATCGCCCAGAAGAGTGTCATAGAATTTATCCGTGATCATATTATTTATAGATTTGGGATTCCACAAACTTTGATGGTGGATCACGGAATATCCTTGAATGGAGATCAAGTGAAGGAATTCTTGGGCGAGTTTGGAGTTAAGCTAGTAAACTCCAGCTGTATTACGCTCAATCTAACGGACAAATAGAATCTTCTAATAAGATTCTAAAAATATCATAAGGAAAATAATAGATGAAAATATCAGAAATTGGCCCGAATGTTTAAACAAGGCATTATGGGCTTATAGGACGTCACCTCGGTCAAGTACCAAAGTTACTCCTTTCTAACTTACTTATGGACAGGAGGCCGTTTTGCCTTTGGAAATCAATGTGCAATCAATTAGAGTGTTTGCAACATAAGTTAAGTGATGGTGAGTATGCCGAGTCACTAGTTCAAAACTTATTGGAGTTGGACGAATTAAAATTGGACATCCTAGATAGATTGCAAGTTCAAACACAAAGGATGGCTCAGTTTTATAATAAAAAAATTATAGCCAAGTCTTTTAGCATGGGGGAATTGGTTTGGAAAACAATACTCCCTTTGAATAGTAAAGATCCAAAGTATGGCAAGTGGTCGCCCAATTGGGAAGGGCCATATAAAGTGAACAGTGTATTGCCTAATGGAGCCTATCATTTAGAAGATTTAGATGGCACTAAGTACATGGGATTCATTAATGGCAAATATTTAAAAAAGTATGTTCCTTCCTTATGGGAAAGCGAACGAATAAAAACATAATCAAAATAAATGTGATTGAGCGATTGTAAATAAATAATACAAGAATGAAGTACGTTCAAATAAATTCATTTATTATCGAATTCTCATTATAAATTGTGAGATACAAAGTACAAGATGCTCTACAAGCTATAATTGGAAGCAAACCATTTCTTCTATCGATCATGAAGAAAGAGGGTGAACTGGCCTTGATCGTCTTCCTGATTGCACTGTAGAAATGGCAGGCTGAGAGGCTGAGAAGCACTCTCAGCAGGGAAAAGGCTGAAAAGCACTCGCAAACCTCCTTCCTAATTGCATTGTTGCAATAACAGGCAAGGAGGCTGAGAAGCACTCTCAACTAGCTAAATAGCTTGAAAGGTATCTGCAAATCGTCTTCCATCATTGAACTCCCTATGGAGAACATGAATGGAGATGCGGGGAAGACCTTCATTGGCCAAAGAGCATTTCCTACATCTCCCATACCAAAGGTGACATCAAGACATATAGCAAAAATGGGTAGATCAATTGATCCATTTCTATCGAAGAGGGAATTGTTTGATCAATTGTACGAGTGCCGAATGATGGGGACAAGTTAGTTTTTGGAGGAAAAGAATGGAAATGAAGATGATAAGTGCGGAACACATACACATTTATAGAGGCGTGAAGTTGAAAGGACGGAATATGAACGGCCACATACGTGCATAATAACTGAAATTAAATGGCCCAAAATCTTGGAAAAAGAGATGGGAATACCAAGGAGGAATGTACATGAGTTTTAGCATAAGGCAATTAAATGCTGGGGAGGTTGACTATTGAAGAAAATGTCAATTAATACGCAAATAAACATAATGGTCGTTCATTAATTATATTGGCTGCCGTTACGTTCAAAATTAGTAATAGCTGCTAGTACAAGATTACAAAAGAAAAGCAAAGGCATCACATGTCTTAATTACAGTTCGCCCCAAGTCGAACGCATATGTTCTCTAAGCCTTACCTAATCATCGCTCTGCCTATAAGAAGTGGTAGTTATTTTAGTTACCACATCGTCGTCAACCTTTAGCTTTTTGTAACGTTCAACAAAAGACTTGGTTCGCTCTATTCCTTGGGAAGCATTGCGCTTTTTGGTAGCCATCCTAGCCCTACAGTCATCCATCTTCCCTTGAATTTTCGTCATCTCTACAGTCAAGCTTATCATCAGGTAATCTTCAATCGTGACTTCGGAGGAGATTTCGTTCAATTCAGGCTCGGCTTTATCAATCTCTTTAAGCAAAGATTCTCTTTCAGATGCAGCACGAAGATACTAAGTACTCCTGGCCTTCAGTTCAACATTTTTGGCTAGCAAGGAGAGGATTTCAGAATGGATAGCCTTCAACGTTGCCTTAAAGTCAGAGGAAACATTGAGTGACGGAATTGTAAGTGCTTGCGTCAATTTCGTACTTAAAAGCTCAAACTTCTCCTTTTGTCTGGCAGCACTAACATTACAGATATCCATGTCCATGAAAAAAAATACCTAAGCACTGATTGCTTGAGAGTCTTCATATTTTCTTCGAAAAACCAGAAGATGTAGCAGAAGGATGATTGGTAGAAGAAGGACAGGACGTCTTTATTTGTCCCCAAGAAGTGAACAAGTCTCGGATGGAATGCACATGGCATCAGTACCCTGCAAGGAAAAATGCCAAAATTTAGTATTTTCACTGCAACGAACGAAGTGAAAATAAAAGTGAAGCAAAATGTTACATCATCAGCAACCTTAGGAGGTTCGAGCACACCATCAGTTAGCTCTACCACCTGTGGAGACTATTCCTTATCTGGACGAGTAGACTTTGCCACAACGGGCAGGTCTATGGGAACCTCTGCAGAATTCAAGAAGCAATGAATCGAAAACCAGTAGCACAAGCAAGGGAAAAATACCAAAATATGTATTACCTTTGGTTCGACACTTGGGGGTCAATGCCCTGGGAAGATGGTAGCTCTTCACTTGGTTGTGATGAAGACTCCGGGATTAAAAATTTCTCTTTAAGCATGGTCCCTTCATTAACTAATTTGGATGAAGCAGTTTCAGCAATAGGCGATGAAGTAGGAGCTGCTAAGACCAGAGCTTTCGAAGGAGAAGCTAAACTCTTCTGGAAAATTCAGGTAAACCATTAATACATGGAAGAGGATGTTTTATCGATAAACACACTCAATTACATTTCTCCTAAGGATGAGAGAAGCATCATCATCATCCTGTATGTTGGAGAAGCTGAAGCTGGCCGTTTGCGGTTGGGGACGCCTTTGGCTGTAGTAGCCTTGGTAGTTGCAAAAGTAGGTGGAAGAATAGGACGTTTAGCACGAGCAAGTGATGCAGGATTCCTAATGGACACAGGTGTAGCCAGAATGGGAGAAGTAGAAGAAGTGTCTAGTTTGTCTAGCAGATGGAAAGCATGGTTGGCATCAGTTACGAACAACCTGCGCTTCATAGACTGCCAAAGTTGGTAAAAAAGGGGTACGTGACAGCAGTAGAATTGAAAGGGGCTAAAGAGAAACATTTGACCAATAGATTATTACGGGCATCAATAGCTTGCGCCTTGTTTTTATTGATAGTATGGAAACGATCTACCAAGTTCTTAGAATAACAAAAAGGAACATGCCACATTTGGCCAAAATCAAGTTGGCTAGCAAAAAATTGGGGGATCATATATTTCAACCCCTGCTTTGGCATTTGTCTCTGTGACAATGTCATGGAATAGTTCTCTCCCAACCAAAAATTGAACCCAAATGGGTAAGAAATTGCTCACCTCAGCTAAGGTAGAAGGAGGCCGCACAAAAAGAGGGACTTGGTGAGGAGAAAAAGGAAAAAAAGGAAGATGTTGAATTCAAAGTATAAAAAAATGTAAAAAGGTCTCTGCTGGACATATTTACATGGCTCAATTGATGAATGAATAGCCCGTAGCAGCTCACTGATCGAGGAGGAGATGGTGGAATACTAAATTGTGGAAAATAGGCTCTCAACCACAATTGAGTAAGCCAAAGATGCCAACTACCAGTAGGAGACGCACATTCTTTAATTGGAATTGGAGAGAAGTCATACCTCTATAAAAGGCGGCAAAAAAGAATGAACATAAATTCAAAGACCTGCCTTGTGCCAACTCATACGATAAAGGCAGATAACTCATATAGGGTTTCAGGCTGGGGACACAAAGAACATATTTACAGAGCCAAACCTGAAGAAAAGCTACTCGCTCAGCATGAGTAGGCTCAGAATTGGAAGCAGTATAAAGGTCTTGCATGCCTGAGTAGGATTCAATAATTTTCTTGTTAAACTTTGGTGTAGCATTGGAAATCAAAATACCAGGAAAAATAGTATCGCCCAAAGGCGGAAGATTTACTAAGACTCCAACATCTCTCAGAGTAATAGACATTGGGCCAAGAGGGAAAACAAAAGTGTTGTACTCAGAAGACCAAAAACTCAGGGCGATTGGAAAGAGCACTGGGTCATAAGTTGAGGGAAAAAAGGGTAATTTCTAATAGGTCCAAAATCTTAGCACAATCAAAAATTGCTTTGGTGGGACCATGATTTACCATACGTGCATGCCATCTACGAAACCTAGGATCAGTTTTTGGCCAAGTACGAATACCTTTATCGCGGATTGGCTTCAGTGGCAAGGAGTTCAGAAATGGAGGGTCTTCAGTGCAAGGGAATAGTTGACCCACCGCCGCTCTTCCGACAGCTTCAACATTATAAATGATGGGCCTAGATAGAATTCATTGAGATCAGCATGGGCTTGTGCAAGGAAGTTTGAATTTATATACGGTCTAGTAATGAGGTTTTAGAAATCCTCAAAACTGAAAGAATCATCAGAATGAGTTTGTGAAGTTGCCATTGGATGTAAGGTACAGATGTTGTGAAGGGTTCTTGAGAAGCGTAATAAGGAAGCAAGACAATAAACAGTGACCTTTATAGAACACACGATGTAAAGA
Source organism: Fraxinus americana (assembly GCA_035079005.1). Taxonomy (NCBI): domain Eukaryota; kingdom Viridiplantae; phylum Streptophyta; class Magnoliopsida; order Lamiales; family Oleaceae; genus Fraxinus; species Fraxinus americana. Next base: position 213,299 of record JAVHZT010000093.1, on the reverse strand, counting down.
CATGAATGTAATTACGTAATAAAGTGACATGTATTTTAGGTTTATAGGGGTGTGTAACGATTACACATTTTCAGATTATAGAAGGGATATAGCCAAATGGAAAATGATTAAAACTCTTGAGAATTTCAAGTATCGTCGAAAAATACAAGAGAAGAATATAGCAAAGATTAATAATTGATATTAATTCTGCCATATTGGGGGGTAATTGTTGACATACAAAAAATGTAACCCAAATTGAATAGTCCAATGGATGAACCCTAGTCAGGAAGTCCAGGATGAAGGCCCAAATAAGACCATTAATGAATGTAGTGGAGACCCACGAACAAGGTACCATCATCGTCCAAGCTTGCAAGACGGCCAGGATCTGAGCGAATGGAGTGCTTTAAGATTGCCTAGCAAAGAATGAGTCCATTCTCGCCCAAACCTTTGAATCGCCCAAGATCTTAGCAAACATGAGGTATTATGGTTATCCAGAACAATAGTTATTGAAGCGGTTATTGAACAACCTTATCACACCCTACGATCCAAGAATCACGGCTGTATGCAATTAAACGACAAGAGTAATGGCAATAGTTAGAGACAACAGTTCCATTACAAGTTGGCTATCATGGAGAAAATGGGTAGTTATAGAGCATTAAGCAGTTTCCAAACAGTTTTTCACGAAGAAACTATCAAGGGAATATAAAAAGAAATGATGACATAGAGAAGAAGACCCGAATCAAACACTCTCAACAGAGAATATATAATTTCAATTTGTTAGTTTAACTTTAAAACACTTTTTTTAGTACTCGTGTGCTTG
>JAVHZT010000093.1:0-207500 GCA_035079005.1 Fraxinus americana | reverse complement strand
GAAGTAAAACTGGTATCTTCAAATTAAAAACTTACTCAACTTAGTGCAAAGAATATAGATTAGAAAATAGAGAACTTGAGCCAAACAGTGTACCTGAGGCTCTGTCAAATAAAGATTGGAGAGGAGTAATGGAAGATGAATACACAGCATTGATGAGGAACAAAACTTGGAAACTAGTACCACTATTGGTTAGTTAAAAGGTGATGGGAAACAAGTGGGTTTTCAGAGTTAAACGCAACATTGAAGGTAAGATAATGAAGTACAAAGCCAAACTTGTTGCAAAAGGATTCTTGCAGACATCATGTATTGATTATCATGAAACTTTCAGTCCAGTTATAGAAGCTTCTACTCTGAGGATAATTCTAGCAATATTAGTCTTAAAGGGATGGAGTATCAGACAAGTTGTCATAAATGATGTTTTCTTGAATGGAAAACTAGATGAGGAAGTTTATATGAGCCAGTTAGAAGGTTTTGTTGATAAGGCGTCCTACCTTTATGTACAAAATTGAAAATGCTCCCTATAGACTCAAACAAGCTCCTAGAGCATGGTACGAAAAACTGAAGAAGACTCTTCTTGAAACGAAGTTTCCAATATCCAAGGCAGATAGTTCTTTATTTTTCTACATGAATCGAAGGTAAGTGAGCTTTGCCTTAGTATATGTTGATGAGATAGTAATAACCGGCAGAGATCATAAAATGTTACAGAGTTTTATTGACAACTTGAACACTCAATTTGCACTAAAAGACATGCGTGAACTACATCAGTTTCTGGGAATGGAAGTAAGAAGGCATGAATTAGGTATGCACCTCACTTAGATCAAGTAAACAAAGGACTTACTAAAAAGATTCAATTTTTAGCATCTTAAACCTTGTACAACACCTATAATAGTAGGCAAATGTATCTCCAAAAATGAAGGAGAAAAGATGGCAGATCCCTCCTTATACAGATGTACAATAGGTGGTTTGCAATACTTAGAACAAACACACGACCTGATATAACCTTTGCGGTGAATAAGATGAGTCAATTTCTTCAGGCACCTTCACACTCACATTGGAAGGCAGTAAAAAGGATCTTCAAATACCTGAAAGGGACAATTGAACAAGGCTTATGGATTCAAAGAAGTGATAGAATGGACATTACTGGTTTTGCTAATGCTGACTGGGCATTATGCATGATGACAGGAGATCAACAGCGTGGTATTGTGTCTATTTGGAAGATATATTGGTGGCCTAGTCTTCAAAGAAACAACAAGTTGTGGCTAGATCTAGTACTGAATCAGAGTACAGAGCTCTAGCTCAAGCAACTGCAGAGATAACTTAGATTGAATCGTTGCTCAAGGAAATTAAGTTGCATTCTGTTTCACCTCCTACACTATGGTATGACAATCTTAGTGCCAGTGCCTTAGCCTCAAATCTAGTTTACCATGCGCGAACAAAACATGTTGAGTTAGATATTCACTTTGTCAGTGTAAAGTTCTCGAAGGGAAGCTGAAAATATAATATGTTCCTGTAAGTGTTATGCCCTAGTCCAATCAACTTTGGACATAAACACTTTGAATATATATAATCAATGCATATATATGGCAATATCTATTATTTAATTGAATTAATATTCTAATAAATTAAATAATAGAATCCGTAGATTCAAGTCTTGGTGATTTGTTAATCACAAGGAGTTGTGATTGTGAGATACAAATTACATATGACTGAATCTTAAATCGTTCATGGTCGAAGTAATAACGAGATACGGATATCGTTATTACGGATAGACTATCGCGTGTGGCATTCTTACTTGTAAAGTAAGTAGCTGATCTCACAAGCTAAAGTGTCGTGACACATAAATGAACACGTTGATGTTTTGTTATAGAACAAAACATTGGAGACACGCTGGGGAGATTTCACATGGATTATTATCTGAGTGTCAGTGGTTAATCTCTAACGTTCGGTAGTGGAATTGATCATTTGACTTAAGGTCATCATAGTGCTTTATATGAGGACAGTCATACTTTGATGATGTTGGATGTTGCTCTGCAAAGGTCGCTAATGCGAAATCGTTCGGGTATGTCAAGAATCATATGAAAATTGTAAATGATTAATAGAGGATTCGTCACTCTTAGATAGTAAGAGATTATGATCTACATTTTATCCAGTTAAGTTGATAATGAAATCCTTGGCCAAGGTGAACTCATAAGTCGGAAAAGAGTTTTCGACGTACATTGACTTAACAGTGGGATAAAAGATATGATCGATAATTGAGATTGACACATATCCATATCTCATAATTGATCGGATCATATTGATGAAAGGATTATAGTTTCACGGTAAACGAACAAGTTTGGTTTTGTCATGCTACGTGATATTTCCCGTCACATGTATTGCCCTGATACATTGCTAGATGTCAATCTGGGACAACGAAAAAGAATTAGTGATAAATTAAAAGGGGCGTTTTAATTTATTGATTTTGATTAGATCAAAATAATAATTCACGTCGTTCGGCATCGTGATCGGGAACCTAATGGGTCACACACAAAAGAGAATCAGAAGAATGAGATTTACCAATTAATTAATTGACAAGTGTTGGATAATTAATTAATTGGGTTGTTTATTAATAGGCCCGAATTAATTGATTGGATTAATTAATTCATGGACCAGATTTAATTAATTTGATTAATTAAATCTTGGACCGGGTTAAGTTTAATAGAAAAAGAATTAGTGATAAATTAAAAGGGGCGTTTTAATTTATTGATTTTGATTAGATCAAAATAATAATTCACGTCGTTCGGCATCGTGATCGGGAACCTAATGGGTCACACACAAAAGAGAATCAGAAGAATGAGATTTACCAATTAATTAATTGACAAGTGTTGGATAATTAATTAATTGGGTTGTTTATTAATAGGCCCGAATTAATTGATTGGATTAATTAATTCATGGACCAGATTTAATTAATTTGATTAATTAAATCTTGGACCGGGTTAAGTTTAATAGATGGGCCGAGCCCATCTGGACTTATATTAATAAGCTGTTAGGGTTTGAAAAACAGTAGAGAAATATATTATTCTTGCTAGCACAAGAAAAGAAAACCCTAGCCGTCATTCTTATTCTCTGTGTGGATCACCATTGGAGGCTGGACAATTGGACAGCTTGGATTGCAGATCGTGATCATTGGAGTTCAAGAAAAAGCAAAAGAGTTTGTGGAATTCATCAAAGGTATTAATCCTAATCACAGTTTCTATCTAAACACATTGCAGATCCTGTTTGGGAATTGAAAATTGTTTAATTTCCGCTGTGCTTGATTAAGTAAATTCCCAACAGTGGTATCAGAGCCTACTTTGTGTTTGTTAGAAATTGTTTTGCATGATTGAACAATTAAAAGTTAATTGTTTATTTTGTTTCTTGAATCTAGCAATTTAGAAAATTATTTTTCATCTTCAAAAATCTGTTTTGAAAATGAAAATAATTTTTTCGTTCAAAAAAAAAAAAATAGGATCTGGAAAAGCAACTGCGCCGCCGGCGGCAAGTGGCGGGAAACTCAAAAACGTGGCAATGAGCCGTCGCCGCCACGGGGGCAGCAGCGATCGGCTGCTGCGCGCGTTAGCCGACGCGTCGGGCTGCCGCTGGCCGCTGCAAGTTGTGCAAGCGCCACAAGTCGCAGCTGACAAGAAGCCGTTGTACACAATGCTCAACGACTCCAACGAGCTGCTGCGGACGGCGGGTTACAGCGGCAGTAACCCGCCGTCGCCGTCGCCGGCGCACGAAAGGGAAGGGGCGATTTTCTTAGGGTTTTCAGACGGGAAAAATGAGAGGTGGAGGCGGGGGCTTTTGTGCAATTTTCTTAATTTCAGGCCCCCGTCTGCAATAATGGAAAAGGGGTCAAGTTTGCAATTATTTGAAAAGGGCCTATTCCACTATTTATGAAACTTGGAGGCTTTGTTGTAATTTTAAACTGGGGTCAACTTTGCAATTTTCGAAAATGAGTTTTGAATTTAAATTTGAAATGGTTTTGAATTTAAATATTAAAATGGTTTTAAACTTGTATTTTAAATGGGTTTAACCTTAAAATTCAATTTTGACCCGTTCAAAATTTTATTTAAAATTGACTACTTTTTATATTTTCGTTAAAATTAGATTTTAACTTAAATATTAAACTTTGACCCTAAAGTGGATTTTATTTTATTTAGGAGTTTTATCCTAAATTAAAATATTAATTCATTTTAAATTAGAGTTGGACTTTAATTTAGTATTTAATTAAAATTTGATTTTAATTAAATTATCCACCCTAGTATATTGTTGAAATTGGAGTTGGACTCTGATTTGACATTTAATTGAAATTTGATTTTAATTAAATTGTCTCGCCCTAAATGTTTCTTAAAATTAGAGTTGGACTCTAATTTAGTATTTAATTAAAGATTTGATTTTAATTAAATATGTTCGCCCTAATATCTTGGAATTAGAGTTTGACTCTTATTTTGTATTTAATTAAAATTTGATTTTAATTAAATTCAATCGTATTAATTTGATTATAATTAGAGTTGAACTTTAATTTAACGTTTAATTAAAATTTGATTTTAATTAAATTGTTTTGCCCTAAAATTTTATTGGAATTAGAGTTGGACTCTAATTTGGTATTTAATTAAAATTTGATTTTGATTAAATGGTCCCGCCTTATATTTGTAGAATTAGAGTTGGACTCTAATTTGATATTTAATTGAAATTTGATTTTAATTAAATAAGTCCGCTAATTAAATTAATTAATTAATTTGATTAATTAATTATTTAATTGTTCCGATCCATTTGTCTAAATTAGTTTAGACGACTTTAATTGCTAGAAACTTGAAACATGTTTGCATATAATATTAGATATTATAGGAATGCATTTATATGATGAATGTTTTATTAGTGGATGATTATGGACTCGACCATGTGGATGTGTTGAATGGTTAGTTTTATTCTTGTTGCTTTATGAGCCTGCGAGCTCTTATTTATTTTGGACCTGCGAGTCCGTTATTATTATTATGGGCCTGCGTGTCCAATATTATTTAGGCCTGCGTGCCAACTAGTATAGGATACAAGTTGTAGCTGGACTAATTGGAGATACAAGAAGAGGAGGAGACCATAGAGATGGAGCATTGTATGAATCAATGCTATACCCCCTAGGAACTGACCGACTAGTCTTCCTTATGGCTCGGGAAGACTAGATAGTATAAGTCCATAATCGTCCACACTATTATATGTATATTTATTTGCATGTTAGATGTATAATAAAATATATATAATTATTACGATGAGACCTTTTACATGCAAAACCCCTCGTTAAAATATTAAGTCAATTTGATATTTGCCTTCCATCATTATAGTGAAAAACGAGAGTCCTCAATCGATCTAAGCTTGTTGAGTACACTCAAGGCTGGTCGATTAGGGATATGTTTGACACTATGAAATATTAGATATTTCTGAATGATGGGTTTGACTTAACTAATATTTATCTTTTGTTGAGTACACTCAAGAAGATAAATTTTAGAGGCATGTTAAAATATTAAGTCATATTCATATTTGCCTTCCATCATTATAGTGAAAAATGAGAGTCCTAAATCGATCTTAGCTTGTTGAGTACACTCAAGGCTGGTCCATTAGGGATATGTTTGACACTATGAAATATTAGATATTTCTGAATGATGGGTTTGACTTAACTAATATTTATCTCTTGTTGAGTACACTCAAGGAGATAAATTTTAGAGGCATGTTAAGCTAACACATAAGATGTGTGAAGATAAAGAGTTGTCAGTTTAATGATCTGGGAGTTGTATGGAGATACAATTGATAATAGTATCTACCCAAATGTTTTATTAGGGCTTGTTGAGTACACTCAAGGTTTTAATATAACAAATGGGATTCCAGCCCACTGGGAATCAAGTATGGATTCCATAAATTTATGTGAGAGGGTCATAAATTTAAGTTAAACAGTGGGAGCGAAATTAATTTAATAAAGGCCATGTTAAATTAATTCATGCATTATATATATTATTTCTTTACTTTTCGTCGTTTACATTTATTGAATCATGAGTAACCATATGTAAGAGGCATATTGTATGCCAACAACCAAAGCAAATTTTCTTGATTGACGCCGCAATCTGAGAATTGTTCTCAGGCATGAAAAATTGGTTGTGTCCTTGAGTAGCCCTTTCTAGAGACACATGTTGATGACTCGATAAAAGAAGAGGTGGCTGCTATAATAAACACAGTGATGACGATAGTACTACAACATATGTGATGTTTGTGACTATGTCACCTGAGTTGCAAAGCAACATAAGAGTATAGATACTGACACATGATTTTTCATCTCAATATGTTGAATGATGAACAATCATACGAGGAAATATATGATATTTCCCAGCAACTATACCAGTGCTTAATGACAGAAGAATCTTCAGTCGGTGCTTATGTACTGAAGATGCAGACTACTTTGAGAAGTTGTCTTGATTGTGTTCAGTCATGAACAATGAACTAAGTATAGACTTGGTTCTGCAATCTCTGTCAAAGAGTTATTCATAACTAATTATGAATTTAATATGAACAAACTCGAAGCACGCTTATTGAGTTGCTGAACATGTTTAAAACTGTTAAGTCCAACATCTGTGTTTGTAGTGGACAAATCTTAGTCATAGATTCCTCTAAGGAAGTCTAAAGGATGCTTTAGGAAAGCAACCAAGATGACTAAGACAGTTAAAGCGAATAAGGACAATACCAAATCTGATGATCCTTATTTTGGAATGATGGGTCATTAGAAATGAAATTGCAAGGCTTAAATCTACTTCATTAGTTTCTTGGGTATTAGATACTAGATATAGATCTCATATTTATATAAATATGCAGAAACTAAATAAAAGTAGATCTCTGCAGAATGGAGAAGTTGACCTACACGTTGAAAATGAGCAAAAGTTGTTGCATTGCCTGTAGAAGCATATTTCCTGCCATTGCCTTTAGGCTCGATATTAGAATTAGAGAAATGTTAATTTTGTTCTCACCATTACCAAGAGCATTAAATAAATTTCATGTTTTGACATGAATTATTTTAAACTTAAGGACAATTGTTGTTCTTTTTTATTTTGATAAGATCTTAATGGTTATGATAAATTACAAAATAACATTTATATTCAAATATTTAGTATTCTATAATGAGTGTAGAAATTGAAAGACATAAAAATGATAATTTGAATAACACCTATATCTGGCATTGCGGATTTGGTTAGATAAATGAGAATACAATTTCAAACTTACATGGAGATGTATATTTGGGTAAAATGATTTTGAATTATTTGACAAATGCGAATCATATCTGTAAAACATAGTGGTCAAATCTCATTTCACTTGAAAAGGAAAAAGATCTGCACAATTATTATGTCTAATACATAGTGATGTATGTAAACCCATATCAATTAATGTCAGGTGAAATTTATCTTATCTCATCACATTTACTAATGACAATTTCAAAAATGATCATGTATATTTGATGAAATTCAAGTATGAAACTCTTGAAATGTTCAAGGGATTCAAGCTAGAAATAGAAAAAAAAAATAGGTAAATATATTCGTACACTAAGACTTGTTCGAGGTAAAGAATATCTAAAATGGAGAATTTTAGATTATCTAAAAGAGAATTAGATTCTCATGCAGTGGATTCCTCCACATACATTGCAACATAATGATGCATCTGAAATGAGGAATCGTGCACTATTAGATATAGTGCAATAGAGAACCAGCCATGCAAACATTCAAAAGTCGTTTTGAAGTCATGCACTGATTGATACGTGTTGCGTACTAAATCGTGTCTCATCTAAATCGGTTGACAAAACTTCATACGAGTTATGGAAATGCCCAACTTATCTCATATGAAATTTTGGGCTATGGTGCTTATGTGAAGCATATTGGATCAGATAAGTTTGAAACTAGATCCGTTAAATACATATTTATGGATATCCAATAGACAATTGGATATCAATTCTATAATCCCGTTGAGAAGAAGATGTTCATCTCAATACATGTCGTACTCTTAGAGAAAGTGTTTACTCTAAGAGAGACAGTGGGAGTAGAATAAATCTTGAAAGAGTTCAAGAGTCTACGGATTTAATTGACCGAGTAGATGAACCTGAGTCTTATCCCACACCAGCTGAGGGACATACTCTTGATCAAGAAGTGGAGACTTCTGAGAACACATTAGCTCAGTGTAAATCTTGTAGGATCATTTGACCTCCTAGAAGGTACGAATCCATGATTACTAATCAAGGATAATGAACCTACTAATTACATAGAAATAAAGTCAAGTGTTGACTCAAAGAGATGGACTTGTTGCATGTAACCGAGGTTTGACCTTGGTCGACTTGCCTAATGGATTAGAACCCATAGGTTGTAAATGAGTTTACAAGAAAATGTCAATATGGATTGAAACAAGCCTCTTGGAGCTGGAATCTTCGATTTGATGCAAAAGGTCAAAATGTTTGATTTTATCAAAAATTGAAGACGAAATGTGCGTTTACAAGAAGATAGTGGGAGCATTGTCGCATTCCTGATATTATATGTATGAGACATATTATAGGAAACGACGTCTCTATATTTCAATTGTTGAAATTATGGTTGTCAAATAATTTCTCCGTGATGGATGTGGGAGAAGCAAGTTGATCTATAGAGATAGATCTAGAAGATTACTTAACTCATCCCAATCTATCTGAGATAAAATCTCGAGAAGATTTTATATGGAGAAAATGAACTGAGAGTTCATGGATAGAATGATGCTAACTTCTAGTCAGACTGGAATAATAGCACATCTCAAATAGGATATTGGTTTACTCTTAAGCGGTGTGTTGGAAATGTTCCAAATAACCGTTGATTCAATAATGGAAGCCTTATACATCATTGCTTTACAAAGCAACAAAAGTTGTGGTCTAGATCAGGGAGTTCATTACTGAACTTAGAGTAGTTCCTAACATTGTTGATCACACGCTTATGCATTGTGATACAATGGAGTCATCGTGCAAGCGAAGGAACTAAGGTCTCATCAATGATCTAAACATATGTTAAGCCAGTGTTATCTCATTGAAAAGATAATACAAAGAAATGACGTAAATAAAGAACGAATTTCCACAAGTTATTAAATTGCAGATCCACTGACAAAGAGTTGTCGCGGTATAAACATGATCGTCATGTAGACTCTTATGGTATAAGATACATAAGTGATTGGATCTAGTGCAAGTGGGAGTTTGTAAGTGTTATGCCCTAGTCCAATCAACTTTGGACATAAACACTTTGAATATATATAATCAATGCATATATATGGCAATATCTATTATTTAATTGAATTAATATTCTAATAAATTAAATAATAGAATCCGTAGATTCAAGTCTTGGTGATTTGTTAATCACAAGGAGTTGTGATTGTGAGATACAAATTACATATGATTGAATCTTAAATCGTTCATGGTCGAAGTAATAACGAGATACGGATATCGTTATTACGGATAGACTATCGCGTGTGGCATTCTTACTTGTGAAGTAAGTAGCTGATCTCACAAGCTAAAGTGTGGAGACACTTGAATGAACACGTGGATGTTTTGTTATAGAACAAAACATTGGAGACCCGCTGAGAGATTCCACTTGGATAACTATCTAAGTGTTAGTGGTTAATCTCTAACGTTCGGTAGTGGAATTGGTCCTTTGACTTGAGGTCATCATAGTACCTTATATGAGGGCAGTCATACTTTGGTGATGTTGGATGTTGCTCTGTCAAGGGTCGCTAATACAGCATCGTTCGGGTATGTCAAGAATCATATGAAGGTTGTGAATGATCAATAGAGGATTCGTCACTCTTAGATAGTAAGAGATTATGATCTACATTTTATCCAGTTAAGTTGATAATGAAATCCTTGGCCAAGGTGAACTCATAAGTCGGAAAAGAGTTTTCGACGTACATTGACTTAACAGTGGGATAAAAGATATGATCGATAATTGAGATTGACACATATCCATATCTCATAATTGATCGGATCATATTGATGAAAGGATTATAGTTTCACGGTAAACGAACAAGTTTGGTTTTGTCATGCTACGTGATATTTCCCGTCACATGTATTGCCCGACACATTGCTAGATGTCAATCTGGGACAACGAAAAAGAATTAGTGATAAATTAAAAGGGGCGTTTTAATTTATTGATTTTGATTAGATCAAAATAATAATTCACGTCGTTCGGCATCGTGATCGGGAACCTAATGGGTCACACACAAAAGAGAATCAGAAGAATGAGATTTACCAATTAATTAATTGACAAGTGTTGGATAATTAATTAATTGGGTTGTTTATTAATAGGCCCGAATTAATTGATTGGATTAATTAATTCATGGACCAGATTTAATTAATTTGATTAATTAAATCTTGGACCGGGTTAAGTTTAATAGATGGGCCGAGCCCATCTGGACTTATATTAATAAGCTGTTAGGGTTTGAAAAACAGTAGAGAATTATATTATTCTTGCTAGCACAAGAAAAGAAAACCCTAGCCGTCATTCTTATTCTCTGTGTGGATCACCATTGGAGGCTGGACAATTGGACAGCTTGGATTGCAGATCGTGATCATTGGAGTTCAAGAAAAAGCAAAAGAGTTTGTGGAATTCATCAAAGGTATTAATCCTAATCACAGTTTCTATCTAAACACATTGCAGATCCTGTTTGGGAATTGAAAATTGTTTAATTTCCGCTGTGCATGATTAAGTAAATTCCCAACAGTTCCATCATCAGACCAAATTGGAGATTTGTTAACTAAGCCCCTTGCACAAACCAGATTCTTATTTCTCAAGGACAAGCTTTGAGTAAAAGATTAGACTCCAGCTTGATGGAGGATGTTGAAGTATACACCTATGATATCATCTAGAATCTGCATGTGAACTGGTTGTGTACGCATGGAAGCTACGAGCCGATATTGTGCACCTTTGGGACATAATTGAGTAGTTATAACTGAATTGATTCTCACGTGTATAGTGTATTCATTTTACTTGCTCACCACTCCAACGTGTGTATATATATTGTATCTTGTCCATTGTAAATTAATTCAATTGAATGAAAACAATCTTCCCAATTACTGTGATCTCTATCTTTCAATTTTTGCTATTTCATTAACTTTTAACTTTGGTCATCAACGGCCTTACCAGCAGCTGCTAATTGACCAACTAGTGTTTTCGCAATGTCAAGATAATCGATGCAATTATTTGAGCCTTGACTTAAAGACTGCAGCTGATGCATGAGATAAGCAATCCGAGACCTCAACTGTGAAGAGTAGCGATTGGCAAGGGAAGTCCATGCCTGATGAGATGTGTCGAGACAATGAATTGTAGACATAACTTTTTCAGCGCGGGAAGACATAATACAGCCAAGCAAATGTTGGTCCTTCTGATTCCAAACAACATAGGTAGGATTCGGAGCATCATTAGCTGCGATTTTGTTGGATGCTGAATGGAGAAGTCCCAAGATGAGAGAATTTCTTGCTTGTTCAAGTCAGCCGGTGATAGCGGAGTGGAGACACTTTCCTCATTGGTAGATTTGCTGAATAAGGAAAGGTTAGAAAAAGGTGCGGAAGCATGTGTTTCAAAATCAAGCGTGTGTTTTTGGCTCTGATACCATGAAAGATTTTGAAAATGAGAGAAACATTTGGCTTGGCAAGACACAAAGCCTTTGCATTGATATGAGTATTTATTCAAGCAAAGTATAACAGAAAATGAGATTTACATGGAAAATCTACTAAGCTACATCTAAAAGTTATAATGTCATAAACTGTGAGCCAAGATTATCGGAACTGCCAACAGAATCTTTGGCTAGAAATTCAGCACAGATTCCCCAGAACTAGTGAAAGGAGTGTACAAATATCACAGACATTACATTATCCATTTTCATTGAGGGCTCTTCCAATTCCCTGAAAAAAAAAAGCGAAAGAGGGGTCTCACTCACCCATATGATCGATTCCTTGATCTATGCTTCAATTTGTGTCGCTTCAATTTGGTCGCGATTGTTTTAATTTCTTTTAACTTATCAATCCTACTACGAGATTACGCCTATCTTAACATCATTATTTTTCATATAATTCATTTTATAAACAGTGTGTTCGTTTTTAACAACCCACCAATCATACTAAGTGAACCAAATTGTGCTTTTATTTGGCACCCGACATGCCTTCTATTCCATACAACATCAAATGCTACAAGCCTACAATTGGCTGGCTAATATGTTACATAGACAATCTTCAAAATTTACATAGTTTTACATGTATTACTTCATGGGTGACCATTTTCACAGCTAATGCGGGTTCTATTGCCTGTCCCCGATCCCTGGATGTTGAAGGCGACCTTAGAGTGACCAGAAATGACTAAGTTCCGATTCTCGAACATCATAAATCATACAAGAAAAGAAAAGCCCTTGGTTAAAATCGCTTTTCCATGGGTTCCTCATTCTTGGTGACACCATTTTTGTTAACAATAATGCCTACCAATTTACAAGGCTCGGCTTCTTCGAGCATTTGAACCACACTTCTCATAGTAGGCCTTAATGCTGGTACCCTGGCTGTGCACATCATCCCAATTTTTAAAACTTTTATTGCATCTTCCTTGTAAACTTCTGGGATAGTTGAATCCACAATGCTCAACACACTTTCTTTAGTCTTAAGCCTGCTGCATACCCAATCTACTATATCCTTGTTCTCCCCATACTCCGCCTCTATCGGCCTCTTTCCTGTTACCAGCTCCATCAGTACGACTCCGAAACTGTATAAATCACTCTTTTCGTTCACTTTGTGTGTATAACCATACTCTGCAAAACGTAAAGAACAATTTCAGTGATTAAATCGAAGAGACAATCACTGAACTCGTATAAAACTTTCATACGATTACATCGTTAGTTTGACAAACGAAAAAAAAGTGACGTGGCAGTCTAGTTTGCCAACTAGGATGCCATGTTAGGTTTTCTGTTATTCAAACTAACAGATATGGGCAAAACAATCAAATTGTAACAAACGTTTAAGTTTAGAGAATAGCTAACTCTACTGCTTTTAACCATATATAAGAACCAAAGGAGAAATTATGATTAATGGGAACAATTTGCTTACCTGGAGCTATATATCCACGTGTTCCTGCAATTATTTGGGTCGATTCAGTTGAATTGAATTGATTTATTTTTGCGAGTCCAAAATCTGCAATTCGAGGCTTTAAAGACTCATCCAACAGAATGTTACTAGACTTGATATCGCGATGAATGATTGGCCTATCACAACCATGATGCAAATACTCCAACCCTTTCGCTGCACCTAAAGCAATCTCGTACCGCGCATCCCAGTCGAGTGCCAGTTTCTTGGTTGTATGCAGTCTATCCCATAGACTTCCATTAGGCAAGTATTCATAAACCAACAAGCTTGAGTCCTCACTTGTTATGCTACAATACAACTTAACTACATTAACATGTCTTATTGAGCTCAATGTCCTAACCTCGGCCTCAAATTCGTGCAACCTCTTCTTACCACGACCTGGCAGTATAGGAGTTGTGCTACCGATCCTTTTCCGGTCAACTGATTCGGAATGCCAGATATGTTTCACGGCCAGTACTGTACCGTTTGCAAGAACAACTCTATACACATCCCCACAACCCCCTTTTCCTATTAAATTCTCTTGCTTGATGGAATCAAGAATCTCATCTTCTGTAATGCTCAAAACATGGTATGACTTAACATCCCATGATTCTTCCTTCAAAGTACGTTTTTTGGTCTTCTTTTTTATGTAACATAAGTACACGAGTGAGACGAGCAACACGGTGAATGCAGCCACGAAGCAGAATATGAGTGCTGGAAGATGCCTGTGCATGCCGGATTTTTGTGAACATCGTTGAAAATGCCCGATTTTCTCACTACACAAGTCTTGATTTCCATCAAAGCTACCGTTGTAGGCCTGAATCAATAGAGACTCCGGTATAGGACCCCACAAATGATTGTTCGAAATGTCAAGAAGACTAAGTCTCAGAGAGGCTAAGCTCCCTGGGATCAGTCCGGTGAGTTGATTTCTCGACAAATTCAAGAAATTGAGAGTCGGTAATGACCCGAGATCGGCTGGAATGTGGCCGGTAAGTGAATTGTGAGCCATGTTGATATTAGTGATGGAACCACATGAACCTAACGAATCCGGTATTGGACCAGAAAAATCATTGCTATGCAATTCAAGACTGTTCAGATGCTTTAGTTCACCAATTGTCGCCGGCACTTCACCGGAGAACTGATTGTCACTCAAATCAATAGAAACCAAACCTGCAGCCTTAGAAATCTCCGATGGTAATTCACCGGAGAGTCTATTATTAGCGAGAGACAATTGTTTCAGGGACTTGGCCCTTCCAACATCAGTCGTTATAGGCCCCTCCAAGTTATTAAACGCAATATCAATGATTCCGACATTAGGCAGCCCCCATATGCCACCAGGAACCGGACCAGAAAGCGAGTTCTTACTAACACGAAAACGTGTTAGCGTCGCACAATTAGCGTATGTATCTGGAATTCGGCCTGTGAAATTGTTCTGCAGCATCAAGAGTTGAGTCATGGTCCCTCTCTTACACATTTCCGGCGGTATCTGACCGGTGAAATAGTTTTCGGAGACATCTATGAAATCGAATTCGGCCCACGAGCCGAGCTTCTCCGGCAGCTGACCAGTGAGCTTATTAGTATAAAGAGACAAGTTCACAAGCTTTTTGAACTCGCCAAACTCAGCTGGCAGTTCACCAGTAAACTCGTTTTCAAACAGCTGCAGATTCACCAGCTGATTCAAGGATCTGATTTCAGAAAGATTACCATTCAAATAATTAGATGAAGCATCAAAATATTCAAGACTCGTTAACTTGCCAAAACCAACAGGCAATTTCCCGCTCAATTCATTTTGGTAAAGCTCAAGCTGCCACAGTTTCGAAAGGTTTGTAATCCCCGCCGGAATCTCCCCGGCGATGTTATTCATAGACAATTCCAAATCAATCAGCTCAACAAGATTCCCAATCCCTTCCGGGATTTTCCCTTTGATGCTGCAATTCGATAAATACAGCCAATTCAGCTTCGTAAGCTTCACAATCCCCGCCGGAAATTCCGTTGGATCAAACGGGTTGTCGCCGAGGCTTAATACAGCAAGATTTGTCAAATTTTCAAGAGAATTCCATGGGAAAATTCCTGAAAACCCACTTGCATTTGCGTATAAATACACCAATCCACTAATTGATGAAATTTCTGGGAATGGTCCTGAGAAAAAATTGTTGCCCAAGTCTAAATATTTAAGCTCAGTACAATTGTTCAACTCATCGGTGACTCGGCCGTAGAGTGAGTTGAACCCGAGCGAGAGCTTTTCCAATGACGGGAGCTTGCATATAGAATCAAAAGGAATTGAACCACCAGTCAAATTCTGATTGGAGAGTTCAATTTCTTTAACAAAACCATTGGAATCACAGGTGAGTCCTGCAAAGCTGCATATAGAATTACTGGAATCCCATGAATCAAATACTTTTGTCCTCGACTCTTTGAAGGCAGATTTTATAGTTAAAAGGGTCTGAAGCTCATCGGAGGCGGCAAAAGAGAGGACATAAAAGAGGGAGAGGAAGTGAAAATTTCTCCGGAAAATGGTAGTCGGCGACATAGCGGAGAATTGGTTTGACTGAGAGGAAGAAATGTTTTGTTTCAAAAAGACCAAAGAGAGCGCAATTTTATCAGATTGTCCGCACCCACATACACTGTACCTTTCATAGTTTCATAGACCAATCAATCATTGTAATATAGAATTCTACGATAAATATTTTTCAATAAATTGTCATTGAATTTTGGTAGCAGGACATAACCAAGTGATAATACTGGAAGTCAACAATTAATTTTAATAATATATTTTATGAAATTCATAATTTTAATCAAATATTTCATCAGTTTTTATCTAAATATATCCAAAATTAATTTTAATTCCTACCAAAACCAAACGAGGGCTAAGAAAAGATACTCCTAATCTGATTTGGCTAGAAAATTCAAATTTTATTTTCACACAAAAAAATAAATAAATAAAAATATTTAATGACGGAAATTTTGATCAATCTCTCAACCACCCTTTTCAATTTTGTCACATTAGGCTGAGGGAGGGATGGGTTCAGATGAATGTTCCAATTTCTGTCGCTGTCCCTTTCGTAATGTGAAATGGAAGAGAAGTCAATGTAGCACGGAAACTTCCCCTAGCCGGCAATTTTGACTTTTCTCTTCATTGACCCCACGTGTTGGTTTATCTTACTTTTACTTTTCAAACTTGTAACAAAATTTGTACTCTTCTTACAATCAAGATTTCGTCATCATTTATCTTTTCTTTTTTTCTACGCGACAATACATAATTGAATAATTTTAATAAATAAATAATTTTCCCTCTAACATCTAGCATTTTCATTCGTATGCTGCCCGAGTTTGGAATTAGATTATGCCCCTCTTCGCTGGATATAAAATTAAAAAGATTTTAATTTATTAATAATTAATTTCAATTATATATTTCGTGAATTCATAACTTTTTAACTATTTGTTTTATTAACTTTTATTAAAATTTACTGAAAACCTAATTTTAATTTCTTTCAAACAAGAACTATAAACTATTAAGCCCCTATTTGATAGGGATTAAAATCTATACTTCAATCATATATATATATATATATATATATATATATATATATATATATATATATATATATACTAATATTTATAATTTTTAGTAGTATTATTGAAATTTCATTAAGGGTGTGTTTGATCCACATTATTTTGGAATATTTTATTCTGAAATAGTAGATTGATGGAAAATTTGTGGTTGAAAAAGAAAAAAAAGTTATTGATATGATGAAAAATATTATTTTATTGAAGAATGTGTGGTTGAAAATGAGTAGAAGAATGAAAAAGAAAATTTTAATGTATACCAAACAGGGTATAAGTAAAAACGCTTGACGTAGTCGTAATCGTATTGTAGTGAGATGATTATCATCATTATCCTTGTTTTTATCTAGCCTCTTGATTCTGATCCAATATTGTACATCTACTTATCAAAAATCATTCGACTAGCCAATGTGCTTAGTGGGGAGCATCTAACAATTTCACTTGACTTAATATTTGTGACAGAGAGGATAAATTGGCAATTCCACTAATCATTTATCTAACACAGCTAGCAAAGATTTTCATTTTAATCGTATATTAAAAAAATATTAATAAATACTAGCTAAAAATTAATTTATTTTTTATTACTAAAGGAAAGTCGGTACCAGCACATGGCCCCATGACCAAAATTATAATAATAATAATAATAACAATAAAAATAAAAATTAAGAACGGTTCCTCAATCTTCCCTTTTATTTTTATTTTTTATATTTGACATCTCAACTTGTCATTTTAGTAGCACCTTAGTCTCTTGTTGACACAATCCATTTAATTAGTTGTTAAAATTCTAATTTTGTTAATAAAAAATTATACTACCATTATTTTTAATTGAAACAAAAAAAAAAAAAAATAGTAAAGAAGAAAAAAAAAAAAAAAAAAGATTGGGGATTGTGGTGCTACTCAGGGGGTAGAACTACGGCGTGAATTATTTTTGCACTTCATTATAATTTCATTAGAAGTTCTTAATCTTTGGTCATTGTAACACTTAGGCTATCTCCAGTACTGCACCAAATTTTGCACCAAATCTTGTACCAAACTAAAATTCATCTCCAATCATTACACCAAAAGTTACGCCAAATGAACAGTATTTAATCATTTTCGTGTATTTTTTCATTCTTAGTAATTTATTTATTCAAAATATTATTTATTTTTTTATTTTAGAAATACATAAAATTTAGTAATTAATTCAAAAATTATTATTTTCAACATTTAAAATTTATTTTAAATGCAAATAATAACAATAATAATAATAATAATAATAATAATAATAATAATAATAATAATAATTGTATTAAAAATTATATAATACAAACGACACAAATACCCTCCAATAATTCTTTTAACAAAATAAAAAAAGGGGCAAATTGGACTTTACACCTGGTGTTTTGGTGCAAAGTGAATAGTGACACACCAAAACACCAAAGTGGTGCAAAATTTGGTGCCACGTTGGAGCACTTTTGCACCAAATTTTGGTGCATTTTGGTGTCTCCATTGGAGATACCCTGGTATTCACAATTTTTTTTCTTTATATTCTTATACTCAATTTTTTTTAATTATGTTTACAGTCCTCTTTTTCCTTACTTTGTTCATTTAAATGGAAAGTGTTTGGTATAGTGAAAGAGTTCGCTTAGCATATTATGAAAATGAAAGACATGTCTCTTCAACTCGAAGACTTGAAACTTGAGATTCTCACGTAATTCTTATTTTTAATTCTACTGCTTTTATAGAATATGGAATTTTCAAAAGTTTAGAACAAGGTGGGACCGTGAGAGTGAAATAACAGGGAAAGTAGAATTTCAAATGAGGTGGGGGCGATAAGGAGAAGCATCTAAATCATTCTTAGAATAGTATTTTATGTGCGATACAAGTGAAGTTTTTACGATCGTAAAGAGTTACAAATAGAAATCATCAATACATTTTAAGAGTGCGTACGAAAACGTTACGGTACTCTAAGTGCCTTTTAGCATTTGTTCTTTGGTATGGTATCTTCCTTCCTTGTAGCTTTTGTTTCTAGGCAATTTGCTGCACTATGTCTTGCATTGAGATTCCAGTGTGAAATTATTGACTAAAAAATGGTTAAGCCAAGTTGGTTGTAGATATGTTTTAATTAATTTTTTCCTTTCTCAAATAAAAGTTTTTGGGTCGTTTCATCTTATTGATAGTCATCACATTTTTTATTTAATATATTACATTTTAAATATATTTAAACTCATTAATCTTTGCTCAGTGTAGCAACAATTATTTTCTTTCAAATTCTTATCTTCAACTTTCCATTAACTAGTACATCTCGTTCTTGATGATGATTTATATCAAATTATTTTGTTTTCATCCTTTGAAATGAGGTATAAATATTTATTTATTTTTTAAAATTATGATGGTAAATAAAAATTGTTTTTGGTCATTTCAACGGACTTTTGAACTAAAACTGTTATTAAATATCGTATTAAAGACATAAGTGCTATAATAAACAAAGATGAAGAACTTCAAGTGCAATTAAAATGTGGTGCAACAATTAAAAATTGTGATGTGAATATAATTACCCTAATCTGATTACTATAGTAATTTGACAAATAATTGAAGGGTCACGTTCCACTTACACAACAAATTCTAATTTATCGATCGACAACTTTTACCATTTTCAATAATATTGAATTTATGGTGATTTATTGTCATCACAAAAAGATTTTTTTTTTTTGTATTTTTGTTACATCGCAAATTTAAGTACTTTATTCACAAATTGGACATATATGAAACGACATAAACAACCATTTAAATTCACTATCTAATTCTTACGTACACGACATGTCTTCCACTTCCCATCATCTTCCATTTTCTTTCTCTACTTTTTCCTTTTGCCTTTTCTCTTTTTTCTTTTTGCCGGGTTCACACCCGGGCCCCGCCAGACCTCTGAACAATAAAACCACCATCCCACCCGTTCATTATATTATTCATCATCATTTCAGACATCTCACCATTAATGGGATTTTTTGATAAAAAATAAATGCACAAAATATTAAAAAATTGAGCTACAAAAATAGACGAGTCCACGGAGAGATGTGTAGACGCCATTGTTTGAAGGATTAATCTCCTTCTACATTAATGTACAAGTGGTAGCCCCCCATTGGGGGGTCGGCTGACGCGACCCTGCTGGGTCAGCCGACCCCCTAATGGGGGGCTGCCACTTGGGCATTATGGATGCCATAATGTACCCCTAGCCGAACCGTTGTTTGAATGGGAGTGGAAGAAGCCATTGTGGTTTATAGTCTAATTTTTTTATCATTTCTTTCTTTTCTCTTCCTTTTTATATTTTTCAATTATTTTAGCCTTTAAGGGTATACTTGTAAAATAATTGTGGTGTATTATAAAAAAAATGTGTTTTAAATGGAGTGTGTAAATAATGTAGTGTAAAACAAGAAAATTGTGGTGGCGATATAATCAATCTTCATTTTGTGGTAGCTAATTGTTGAACTAATTTGTTTAAGGGTTGTTATATTCATACCAAAATTTGTATTTCTTGCACTATATTTTAATTGCACTAAGTTTCTTAATCTTTGCTCATTATAACACACGTGTCTCTAACGATTTTTTCATATCATTCTTATCCTCAAAATTTTTATTAGTTAACACATTTTGTATTTCATAATAGTTTTATGTCGAAATGTTCGTTAAAATAGGGTAAAGTAACATTTTCTCATCATATTATAAAAAATAAATAAATAAAAAATGTGAAAAAAACATTTTTTCCTCATTTCAAAGAATGAAAATAAAATATTTCAATATATATCATTATGAACGACGAGACGTACTGGTTAATAGAAGATAGAAAATAAGAATTCGAAGAAAAAAGTTAAGAAAATAATTGCGACAAGGAGCAAAGATTGAGGAGTTCAACTGAAATTAAAATTGATATATTAAATAAAAATTGTGATGACAATATAACCACCATTTATTTAATCCCTTAACTTGTTAAAAAGACGTATTTATTACATTCAATCTTCGACAAGTCTTCTCTTTTTTTTTTTTGGGAGATTATACGAAATCAATGAGAATAGATAAAGGTTTTGTTCTTAGATTTTTCGTCAATAGCTCCTCCACACATTGGGATTTTTAAAGCTAGCAACATTTATGTCTCTTACCCAATTATTGTTTGACAATAAGGAAATCAAAAACCCTAATAAACCACAAAAAGTTGAAATTATTTTGTGCCTATGCCCATATCCATGTGCATCTGCTCTGAGTGTGAGCCAGGTCATGAGAAGACTGGCAATAATTATAGACGCATCGTCATGGACGGTTTGGCTCATTCTATAAATGATTCAATTCCATATCTTTACAGATTTTTCTCCAAATTAATTACTTATAAGCAACAAGCAGTCTGAAATTACTATGCAATTGAGCCCCCAGGCACATTTTCAAGTGATAAAAGGGGAATGTGAAAAAACTCCAACTTTGCTTGAGGCAGTCGCGTCAAGGGTTCGAATCCTAAAATATGGAATTAGTCATTGGGTAAGTGCAAGTGTACAAGTAGCTTTCCACCCTATACCCTTGGAGACGTAACTTGCGATTTACCTCCTTCACCAAGGCTCAGGACAAGACAGGTGGGAACCGTCAAGGATACAGCTCATCCTTTAATATGCAATTGATGTTTTTAATTATTGTATTTTTCTTATTAATTATAATTATTTATGATTTATCTAGTCAAAAGTTACTTTTAAGGAAGTTTGAGAGAGACAATACAAGACTGTGTGCTACAATTGTTCTTTGGTGATCAAGTGGTTTTTATTATTGCTTCGAACACAAATAAAAAAAAAATGGAAAATGAAAAATGAAAAATGAAAAATAAAATAATAATAATTCTTAATCCCCAATTATCGTTAATATTTCCAGCAATGATCATTTCCATAGGTCGACTCAGAGCATGACCAGTATTAGCACATTTTGAGATTGCTAGATACCACTAAGGTTACCCCCTTCAACTCCTTCTGAGTTGAGTTCTGCTGTTCAATTTTTGCAGTCCAATTTGCTGTCTACACAATTAATTATTAATACATTATTTTTAAATTAATATATCTTATAAAATTTATCCTCATTAATTTCAATATTAGCCCACCAAATTGATAATACATTAATTTAAAATGACGTGTCAATAATTAATTGGACTGACGACAAATTGGGCAGTAGATCTCAACTCCTTCTCTTGACCTAAACAAAATTTATCCCCTCTAATTTAGTCGGTAACTAATATCGAGTATTTGTGTGGATGAGAATCAGGATATTTTTAAAACCATGTGCTAGCTGATTACAATAATTGACATCTACATAGAAAGGTGAAAAATTGAAAAGAAAAAAAAATTCCCTATAATATCAATAAACAGGGGAAAAAAAATGCACAAATTATAAAATCTTACCTTTTATTTTATTTATTTCCCAATCATTAAAGTCTGTCATGGTTTTTGGTCCTACCATTTTAGACTTATATTGGAATTTAATCATAAAAATTCTAAAGTTGTGGAATATGTATACCGATGTACCCACCAAACGTAACAGGCTTTAGATTTCCACAAATTTGACCAACTATTTTGGTGTTAAGATCCTCATACTTATAATTTTGGTGTAAGTCGGTATTCTATCGAGGTATCATAGGTCTCGACACTCATTCTCTCGAGGTATTCTATCGAAGTAGTCGAGGTCTAAGTCAATGAAGTCAATCTCTCCATTTGATCTCCATATTTTCATAATTTTCTCATGAATCTAATTTGGATGAATACACACACGGGAAGCCCTTCTTTTATTTCTTGATGTCGAATTGTTACTTCAATTTCTTCCATCTTTTTCTTGATTACGTCCCCTTATTTACATAAACATAAAAATGCATAAATTGTAAAATCTTGGTTTTTATTTTATTTATTTCCCAATCATCAATGTCTGATGATTTTTGCACCCACCGTTTTTAGATTACATTTGCATTCAATCATAAAGTTTTTTATATGGGTGGATCCACGCTAAAAAATTCTACAAATTTGACTTATTGTTTGCTGACTAATATTCTGCATACTGACCCACCAATATAAATGATATTTTTCCAGTTGTTACTTCTAAGCAATCAAATCAAATAAAAACATTTAAAATTTAAAGGCTTGATTTATTTGTTTTTTATTTGGTCCAAATTTTGAAATATTAACTATAAAGAAAACACCATAACATATAACGAAGTGAATGTGAATGGTATATATATGTCCAATTTTGATGTGGTTATTCAATTTTAACACATATTCATGATTTAACTGATTCATTTAGGGTGGACAAAAATTCACTCGACCTGATTCTGCGATTTCTATTGAAAATTGTGCACCTAAAATCAAATTTAAGTCCAAGTTATTTCACTTTGAATCGGATCCCATTGACCGACTTAGTTCGTTTTTATGAATTTCTTTCGAAAAAAAGTTGTTTACCCCTAAACTATCGTAAACAAAACCACGTAATTTCATCCCTATTTAAGCATATTAATTAATTTATTTTGTCCCAAAATACCATTTTTTATAATACCTTTATTTTCAAGAATTATATAATTAAATACAGTTAGGCATTAGTTGCCATCATCCAAATGTATAATTGTTGAATGGCCTATTTCATGAGATAAACAATGTAGTAATATAATAATTGAGGAACCCCTAGACCTAGTCATAATAAAAATAAATAAATGATTACTGGCGATGACTAAATTGTTGCACAACTTTGTTAAGTCTACAGTGAAAACAAAATATCTAATAATGAACTTGGGCATATCCATGGACTTGATATGGTGTAGTTAGCCGGAGATAGTAGGGTCCCACGTGATTGTTAAAAAAATTGGGATTTATATTTAAAACGATGATTCAATACAATTTTATCATTAAAATATTAAATTAAATATAAATTTAACTCACGAAATAATAAATTCAAACTCCCTAGTCAACAAAATATTAGTTGCGTTACTAAGCTTTATTTTGTCACGTCGCGGCTTGGCCCTTAAACACTCAAGCTCAATTCGATTCTAACGACGATCCGAGCTTCGCTTATGTCCAAAACACCCACTCATTCAGCCTAGTGGCTCATAGGCCTATGGGTAGAGCCGTTCTCACCTAGGAGTCCGCTTGTTTTTTAAAAGAAAATTTTGAAATCCTCTTTTTTGGGTTTGAGATTTGCTACTTTTAATGTAGTAGGAGTTAAAAATGTACACAAACAAGTTTATGTTACATTTTTTTCCTAAGGACTTACAATTATGATGAATTCAAATCTTGAATATTTTCAGCTCTTAATCTATCAACTTTATCTTAGATTCAGGACTCTGCATCTTTTCAGTACTTTAAAACACATTAAACTATTTAGTATATCTTCTTTAAGTCTTGATCTATAATCAGACACAACATTTCCACCTTCTCTAAAATTAGGCCCCTATCCTATATGTTAGAATTAGGGCGTGACTTGGATTCTATTTGGAATGTTATTTGGAATCTTATTCGAAGTTTATTTGATAAATTTTAGTTGAAATTCTATTTGAAAACCCAATTGGGAATTGAAATTTGTATTGGACTTGAAGTGACTAAGTTATGGACCGGGGAGAAAAAGTTGTCGCAATTTTGCTAGATGGCCACTAGCTATGGCGTTCGAGCATTGGGGGTGAAAAAGGGGCCTAGTGCCAGTATTTCACTTGAGCGATAGAGCTGCTGCCTGCCTGGCGCTCGAGCGGGGGCTTGTTCGGCCCAAACCAGTTTATGCGTTTTGACGCATTTTGAGCATCCATCTATAACTTTACTTTTAGGGCGTGAAACATCGCTTATATATATTTAGCTTTTCATTGTATTTTACATTAAATTAGACAAAGTTGTAGACACAAATTCTTTGTATTCTTTCTTCATATTTTAGTGAAATCTCCTTTACTCTGCAAATTATTTTGTTTTTGTGTATATGTGAACAATTAGTTCATATTGTGCCATTAATATAATATTCTTTTCTTACCTAGTACTATAACAAACTGGTATCAGAGCCAAATGTTTGGAAATTCTTGGGAGATCGAAGTTTTGATCAAGTTAAGAGCTCATCTTGATCTTTTGTGATGATAGCCATGAAGTATAATATTCCGCTTTCGGATTGCATAACAAGATTTTCTTTGTGGGAAGTAAAGATGCAAGCAGTACTCGTTCAAATGACTTTCGACGACACGTTGTTGGATTTTGACAATGTGCCCACAACTTGAACGCGGAGGAGAAACAACTGAGAGATCGAAAGGCCATATCTGAGATTCATAATCATTTTTCAAATAATATTTTTCAGGACATTTTGAAAGAAAAGTCAGCCGTTGCATTATAGTTGAAATTGTAGCAATTATACGTGACGAAGAGTCTAACTGGCAAATTGCAGCAAAAACAATGCCTATATTCTCATCGTATAATAGAATGAGTCACCTGGACAGCAAGGTCTCAATGTTGCTGAACACTTATCTACACCAACTAATCGATTAATGCCAAATCCAACACGCGTCCCGAATTTCATCCTGTGATGCTGACATTTTGAGAATGGGTTCGAAAAGGTGAATCGGCGACTAATCAAGTGTCGTTGATAGCTCGGCGAATCATACATTTAGAGACGCAATGTCAGATTTGTCCTGCGTGTTTCAAAATCAAATTCAGTTACCCAATGAAGAAGAGGTCTTGATGTGGTCCATGATACGAGAGCAAGTCCGGGCAAGGATAAATTGATCGTTGAGGGATGACCGATGACTAGGTCGCGAGCGAAGTGAGTCAAGAAAGCTATGAGATTGCTTGCTCAAGTTACGGTGGATAAAACGTTGAGCGCAACAAGTAAAGGAACGAGTTTCGTATTGGGCTCGGGAAAAGAAACCAGATGGACCAACTTGGTTCAAGTAACGAAAAAGAAAGCTGGAGAAAGTAACTATGCGATCGCATAGTTATTCTAGGCATACGGTCGCATGCCTATTTACCGAGAATGCAGTTGAGGGTCTCAAGTGAACTATGTGACCGCATAGGGCTACACCATGCGGCCACATAGTGTATTTCCGGACGCCTTTTTTTTAATTTTTGCGTCATCTTCTATTTTAGTTAAAACTCTTGTATGGAATATTTTTGATATCTTTGAAGCTTAAATTCCATTTTTAGCTAGATATTATTGGTTCCCTATATATATGACTCATTATATTCATTGTAAAGACACAATTATTAAGATATTATCGCGAGGCTAATTTGCTTTCTTCTCGTTCTTCATTGAATTAATTTTGAACTTATCAAGAATTAATTTCTTGTGGCGTTCTACAAATTCAAGTAAGGTTTATAAGTTTTGTGATCACGGGATCAAAATATCGTTAGCAATTATCTTGGTTCTTTAATTCAATAATTTATTGGGTCGAGCTTCCAAATGTTGATTCTTGGCTTTCTTGAGTTTTTCTAATTTGTCGAGGGTTCCGTATCTACTATTGCTACATGGGTTCGTATCAGTTGGTATCAGAGCAAGGCTCAAAAAATCAAGGTTATATCCTAGTTAATTTCTTTTTTGTTTGAGTCTTTTGTTTTTTTCATTCTTCATGTTTTTCGCGTTCTTTATCTTTTTGAGTTTCCAATCCATAAAATACCAAAAATAATTTCAAAACTTGTTTGTGTGCTAATCTAGCATCTAAATCAGTTTCTGTTTCTTTTTGTCGGTATCTAGTTGAATTTCTGAGTAAAAAAAATAAAAATTCAGGAAAAAAATTGCCAACAGCATACAAGTACAATTTTTAGTAAAAAAAAAGTCCCAAATTCAAAAGTGTCCAGTCCAAATTCAAGAAATACCTTTTTTTTTTAAATTCATCTATAGCGTTTCATTCAAATTCAAATTCCTACTTCTTGAGTCATTCTAAATCATTTTCCTTACTCAAGTCTTTGTTTGAACTCCACAAGGGTTAAAATCTTGATTGAGATCAAATTAATTCTTTGAAACACTTGCAAGAAAGAATTGAATGGAAAAAGGTATAGTGGTGAGACTAATAGAGGGAAAAAGTCAATTTGAGTGATACACGTGAGACAAATAACAAAATAGATTTAGAATGTCTGACATTGACGATTCTACTTCAAACGGGAAGGATAATCAAGTCAACATGTTGGATGAGGTGATACGGCGGTTCGAAAGGTTGTTTGAGGATATGAGAGACAGATTTGATAGGCAAGATAATTGCTTGCTAATTTACGTCGGGAACAATCTAGAGAAATTCCTAACTCAATGAAGAAAGGAAGGCGGGACCATAGAGCGGAATATGCTGGTGATTGGGAAGTGAATAGTGATATTAATGAGAATGCATTGATGGATGTCGAGTTAGGAAGAATGATGGATATATGAGTTAGGTATGAAATGAAGGGTAGAGATCTTGTTGGAAATGGTATCGATAGAAGTATGGGCAACATCAAGATGACAATTCTTCATTCAAAGGAAGGAATGATTCAGAGGCAAACTTGGACTGGTAAAAGAAAGTGGAGTTTGATATTTGATTGCCACAATTACTCGGAGGAAAAGAAGGTAAAAATTGCGGTGCTTGAATTTACCGATTATGCTATTATTTGGTGGGATCAAGTTGTAACATCTAGGATGAGGAACCATGAGAGACCTATTAATATTTGGGAAGAATTGAAGGCTATCATGAGGAAGAGGTTTGTACCTAATCATTATTATCGGGAGCTTCATCAAAAACTGCAAAGCCTCTACCAAGGTTCTAGGAGTGTAGAGGATTATCACAAGGAGATGGAGATTGAGATGATTAGAGCAAATGTTGGAGAGGATAGGGAGGCCACCATAGCCAGATTTTAAATGGTTTGAATGGAGATATAGCTAATTTGGTAGAGTTGCAGCATTATGTTGAGTTAGAAGACATGTTACATGTAGCTATGAAGGTGGAAAGACAATTGAAGAGGAGGGAACAACTAGGTCTTCATCCGGTTCTAACTTTTCTTGGAAATCGAAGTGGGATAATAATAAAGGTGATGGGGGCTGCTTTAAAGGGTATGACTGAGCTACTAAAGGAAAAGGAGGAAGTTGCTAGCAAGGCTATACCCAATGTGGATTCCCAACCATTTAGGAATTGGGATATCAAGTGCTTTAGGTGCTTGGGATCGGGACACATTGTTTCTCAATGTCCAAACAAAAGGACAATAATCTCGCGAGACAATGGAGAAGTTTTTAGTGATAGTGAGGGTCAATATGATGACATGCCAGAATTGGAAGAAGCTAGCAATGGTGACGAAGTGGAGTATGTAGTGGGAGAGCAATTGGTTACAGGGCAAGCTCTTAGTGTTCACATTAAAGTGGATGACTTGGAGCAACAAAGGGAGAACATATTTCATATGAGGTGCCACGTCAACAACAAGGTATGTGGTATGATTATTAATGGGGGTAGTTGTACCAATGTGGCTAGCACAACACTTGTTGAAAAAATGAGATTAACTATGCTAAAACATCATAGACCTTATAATTTACAATTGTTGAATGAGTGTGGAGAGGTTAAGTGAATAGGAGAGTATTTGTGAGTTTCTCGATTGGGCGGTATACGTGTGATGTAGTTCCTATGCATGCAGAGCATATTTTGTTGGAGAAGCCATGGCAATATGATAAGAATGTGATTTATAACCAATACCAAAACAGGTACAACTTTACAAAGGATGAAAAATCTATTACTCTTGCACCGTTGACACCACAACAAGTGTATAAAAATCAAATCAAGTTGAAAAGTGAAGAGGAAAAAAGATTGTGAGAAAATGGGAGTGAGATTGACCTTTCACAACACGAGAATAAGAGAGAAAATGGTGAGGTGGCTAAAAGTGAGAAAAAACTAGTAGAGCTACAAAAGAGAAAAGTAAAAGAGTCTTGTGAGAAAAAAGAAAAGTCGAAAGTGAATACCGACTTATGGTCTTATTGGTTTATAAAGAGTCAATTCTTCAATCTTGAGGAATCTAACACACCCCTCCATTGTTTGGCTAATTCTTTGTTGCAGGAATTCGAAGATAGGTTCCTGGAAGACATGCCTAGTGGGCTACCACTCATTCGAGGAATTGAACATTAAATTGATTTCGTACCTGAAGCTGTCATTCCAAACAGGCCAACTTATCAAAGTAATCCCGAGGAGAATAAGGAACTTCAAAAGCAAGTGGAAGATTTGATGAGTAAAGGGTATGTGAGGGAGAGTATGAGTCCATGTTCCGTGCTACTACTACTTGTACCAAAGAAAGATGGAACTTGGAAGATATGTGTCGACTGAAAGGCCATTAACAATATAACGGCAAAGTATCATCATCTTATTCTTAGGTTAGATGATATGCTAGATGAATTACATGGATCATGCATATTTAGTAAAATTGATCTTAAAAGTGGTTATCATCAAATTAGGATGAGACAAGGAGATAAATGGAAATCCGCTTTTAAAATTAAATATGGGTTGTATAAGGGTTAGTTATGACATTTGGACTTACTAATGCACCTAGCACATTTATGAGATTAATGAATCTTGTTTTATGTGCATTCATAGGTAAATTCGTAATAGTTTACTTTGATGACATATTAGTATATAGTAAGGATTTAAATAAACATATAGGACATTTGAGATGTGTGCTTGTAGTCTTAAGGCAAGAACAACTTTATGCTAACTTTAAAAGTGCACATTTTGCATGAAAAATGTTGTTTTCCTTGGTTATGTCGTTAGTGCTAAGGGTATTGAAGTGGATGAGGAGAAAATCAAAGCCATCAAGGAGTGGCCAACACCTAAAAGCATAACTGAAGTAAGAAGCTTCCATGAGTTAACTAGTTTCTATTGGAGTTTTGTAAAAGATTTTAGCACACTTGCCACACCATTCATGGAGATTATAAAGAAGAGTGTAGGATTTCATTGGGGCGTTGAACAAGAACATGCTTTCAACACTATTAAGGATGGGTTGTGTACCGCATCGGTTTTATCATTACCTAATTTTAACAATACTTTTGAGATTGAATTTGATATTTCAGGAATAGGTATTGAAGCTGTCTTAATGCAGGAACGAAGACCAATAGCTTATTTTAGTGAAAAGTTAAGTGGAGTAATTCTCAATTATCCTACATATGACAGGGAGTTGTATGCACTAGTTCGAGCTTTGGAGACATGGCAGCACTATCTATGGCCAAAGGAGTTTGTGATTCACACCGACCATGAGTCCTTAAAGCACTTACGGGTCAAGGCAAGCTAAACAAAAGACATGCAAAGTGGATGGAGCTTATCGAGACATTTTTATATGTTATCCAGTATAAATGAAGTAAAGAAAATGTGGTAGTGGATGCGTTGTCAAGGAGTTTAGATGGAAAGAAGAAGACCGACTTGGTTAAATTACTCCATGAAAAGGTAAGGTTGCAAATTGAGAAGAAAAATGAGCAGTATGTCTCTCAAGCAAACAAGGGACGAAAGCGTGTTACATTTGAACCTAGAGATTGGATTTGGATGCACTTGAGGAAAGAGCATTTTCTAGAACAAAGAAAGTCGAAGTTGCAGCCACGGGAAGATGGTCCATTCCAAGTCCTAGAAAAGGATCGATGGCAATGCCTACAAACTAGATCTTTCAGGTGAGTATAATATTTCAGCTATCTTTAATATTTATGATCTTTCTCTCTTTGATGCAGGTACATATTCGAGGATGAATCCTTTTGAAGAGGAAGTGAATGATGTGATCCATGATATGAGAGCAAGTCTGGACAAGAATCTATTGATCGTTGAGGGATGGATACGAGAGCAAGTCCGGGCAAGGATCCATTGATCGTTGAGGGAGGACCGATGACTAGGTCATGAGCGAAGCGAGTTAAGGAAGCTATGTCATTGCTTGCTTAAGTTACGGGGGACGAAACGTTGAGCACAACAAGCAAATGAACAAGTTTCGTGTTGGGCACGGGAGAAGAAACCAGATGGATCAACTTGGTTCAAGCAGCAGACAAGAAAGCTGGAGAAAGCTCTAGGCATGCGTTGGCATGCCTATTTACCGAGACTACAGTTGAGGGTCTCAAATGAAATATGCGACCACATAGGGCTACACTATGCAGCTGCATAGTGTATTTTCGGATGCCTTTTTTGTGATTTGATCCACTCCATTATCGCAAGAGTCGACTGGCATCATCTGCAGCAATGTTTGCCACCACATCAAAAGATTGACACATACTGTCATATCTTACTTGACTAGGTATATTAAGCAACCCATCATAGTTCATTGCGACTCTCACATGTGCCCTACTAATATCTCTCATCCATAGTCTCAGTATGTACTTTTTCAGTAGTTATGTGATTTCATTATAGATAAAGACTGATATCGCATGCCTGCAAATTATTCCTCAAAACTCGAACAAGTGACAGATGCAAATGATTTGACAGGTCTCCCTAGGGCTGTCCGTGGGTTGGTTCGGTTCGGTTCTGAAGAGACCCGAACCGACCCAAAATTTTTGGGTATTTAATAAATGGACCCGTCGGGTCCAAATATAATTATGGAACAATTCGGGTTCGGTTCCGTTCGATTCGGTTCGGGTCGGTTCGGTTCCGTACCATAATCAAATTTTTAAATATTTACAACAACACTACATAAATACAACTAATGACATTTCATTCGTAACTTTTTCAAATTAACGTAGCCCAATTCAAAAACACATAAATAACTAGCCTTCCAATAAGATTAATTCAATGCATACAAATACCAAAAAGTAGATATTAATATTACAGGAAAACTACATAACGTATATTCATTTGCTTCAAATTAAAATGGGCTAATATGTTTTAAAAATGATTTGGGTTTTAAAATTAAAATTATGAAATAATTTGATTTATTTAATTAATTTGCTAATTTGTATAAAAAAAAATTTAATTAATTCAATATAAAAAATAAAAAAATTATTTAGTTTCGGTTCTTATTCGGTTTTTCGGTTCTTGGTCTAGACCCGAGACCCGACCCAAACCCATCGGTTCTCAATTCGGGTACCCGTTCGGGTATTTAATTTATGAAGAACCGCTCGGTTCGGTTCGGGTTCGGTTCGGGACTTTTGGACACCCCTAGTTCTCCCTCTGAAATGAGACACAAAATGATTTTTTCTTCATTCGTTTACCACATACCACAACTTTGCGTACCTTATACATTGTCCCAAAAAACATTTTCGGAAATAGATATGAGGTCGCAATACATTTTCCCTATGAGCTCTTCTTGAACCTCCCTAAATTTGAGATGGTGTAAACAGACTGAAATTGTTTCTCCATTTCAAAAGTACTTATACACGATAACATTTGCTAATATGACTTGAAATAAGCTTGAAACTCCTTCTCAACCTTATTTCGTAGTGCTCGTTCGCACCGTTCCATAAACTATTTCAACAAGGTCTTCGAATGTACATACTCATCGAAGATCACATTCATACTCTCACTTCTTTACGTTGTTGATGTACTTGCATAGAAAGTGATTCTCAAAAAGCAAGGAACTCAACGACTTCTATTCTCGTACAGTCCCGACAAGCAACCATTTTATGCAATTAAAACTTATCGATTCTCAATCCAACATTCTTCAAATTCTTCAATAAAGTGGGAGTTATACACCGATCCATGTATAGCAAAAAAAATTGAACCCTTATCGACGTGGTTTCCAAACTTCTCTGACAACTTCTTCAAACTGTACCACAAACAAAATCTATGCTTTGCATTTGGAAAAACAATTTGGATTGCATTTTGCATGACCCTGTCTTGATCAGTAATTATTCCATGGAGAACTTTACAATGCATGCACTGAAGCCATGTCCTAAACATCCACACAAAAGTATCTATATCACTATTCGAAAGCAAACCACAACCAAGCAGTGTTGATTGTCCATGGTGATTGATGCAAACAAAAAGGCAAAAGGTATGTCGTACTTATTAGTGAGATAAGTTGTATCAAATGTGATCACATCCACAAATTACTTGTATGCCTGTCTGCACCTATTATCTGCCCAAAATACATTCATGAGTCGTGACTCATCGTCTAAATCAATACTGAAGTAAAATCTCGAGCACAGTGCTTACATATTTGAGATGTAGGATTGTATTATTTCGGCATCCCCTTCTCCGAGTCTAAATTGTTTCACTTGTTCAATATAGTTTCGAAAATATTTTTCCATGCAAGTCATATTTTCATACCCACTTGCTTCAATAACTGTGGAGTTGTAACTTTTGTGCAACGGAATTCCTGCCATATCATTCACTTCAATCTTCCGTTTCACTTATGCATTCAATTCTCGGTTGCATCGAAACAACCTAGATTTTGATGGACTTGTTTTATGATTGTGGTCGAGGTGGATTGTATTAATTCTCCAAAATCCATGATCATATGAAAATGCTGTTATCTTGGTCGTACAATCATCTGAATTGCTGGTTGCTGCTTTACAGAACCGCTAGCATTACTTCTTCTTCGACCTTCACAGCTACAAGTGTACAAATATCAAAACTCCATCGGCCCCTTTTTTTGAATTCCTTTTTCTAATTGGAAAACCTACGCCATATGCATATCTTTTGTAGAACTCAAACATTTCCTTTTCACTATTGTAAACCCACCTCAGGCACAACGACACTATTACCTCCTAACATTTGATCTTCCACTAAGTTCATATTCTCCGCAATGGTCTCATTCTTGGATTCCAACAAAAAATCATGAGTGCCATCTTCCATGATATTTTCTGCATCAACAAAAGAAACGATAATCATCAACAAAAAATAACCCAATTACACTCAAATAATTCCTTTTTAAGAGATAAAAAAATAACCCGATAATCATGGTTTGCTAACAAAGGAATTTGTTTTGACAGCGGTGGAGAAAATATTCTTGATTCAATGCTTCTCAACAAGAAACTTCATGGTTGGATTGTTTTTCTTTATAATTTCCCTTATCAATTTTCACACCTCCAACTTGTGCAAAAAAATGAAGTCATAGTTTAAGTATTAATAGGCTTTTTCTTCCTAGTGAAGGACAAGTACTATTCATGGGATTATCATTTCTTGAGGAAATTCGCTAAGCATTATTCAATAGGCGGTCCAATACCTGAAGAATTGGTAGAGTCAATGCTAGGAGAGAAAAATATGTTTGCTGCAATTGAGTTGCAATGCCAGGTTTGCTATCCAAGAGAACAGACATTAAATACGTGTATTAGTGTTCTCTACTTTAGTAACTACAAAAAGAGTGTGGCTCACGTAGGTTAGATAGAGGCCGACAAAAAATATGTTGTCGAATGTTGCCTAAATTACCATCGGGAATGAGGAATGTCGTCGTCGGATTTGTCGAAATCGTCGTGGGAACGCGGGAAAGAGAGAAATGGTGTGAGGGTTTTCTAATTTTGGAGATATTGTATTGTTCAAAAGCTTCTCCCAGTTCAATGTGAAAGTCAGCTATTAAAAATTCATGTTCATTGATGCCAAGTCAATTATTAAAAAATTGCCTGTGAAAGTCCTGTACAAATGTGTCTGGTACTATAGCATAACCCTGTATGGGTATCTGTATAAAACCAACAGTATCAATGGATCTAGCAAAATACGTCCTTAACCTTACCGCCTATTCCATTCAGAAGGAAATTGTCGATAAAGAACTCAAGGACCCATGTTAGAACACAAAAAATCTGGAGAACTTCACCAAATAGAATAATTACAACGATTTTACGTATTTGGCCGCAGCTCCTAATGATAGGAACCTGATTAAAACCAACCAAATATACAAAAAAAAAAAAAAAAAGACTCTACGGTTTTCCATTTTCAACCAACATTTTTTGTGCCACTGTTTCTATTTATATCTTCAACTTTTCTGGGCACTTGATTCATATTTTCAGCTTGCTGATTGATAAGTGTATTTTCTACACTTATTCGGGGTTTGAAACAATAGAATTTAATTGTTCTTTTGGAAAAATATGACCTAAATTGTGTCACATTGCATCTTGTAGGTAAAACTCGATATTTGATGAATAATTGGAGAAAAGAAGCAAGATGTAGCGAAAAATTACGAAATCCCAAGTTTGAGGATTAAATTGCAAATACTCAATGGTTGATTCGGACCTCAAGAAGATACTTTGAAAATTCTTAGGATACAATTGGATGGAATTAGAATTCAAAAAGGAATGGAATATGATCAAAATATTATCAAAGTCAATTTCCAATCGCACAAGATATATTCCAGATTTTTAGCCGAAAATTGAGACCCCTGTTTGGCATAGTAAACGTTCGAATTGGAAAAACTCTATTTCTAGTAAAGTTGTAGCCCTTTGAGTTTTCGTTCCAACTCATTTTGAATTGCCTCAATCGGATATTAGAAAAGAAAGTTATAACTAAAATAATGACTACTGTGCAGAGACAAAAAAATCCGCGCGCGAATGCAACTTTCCTTATTCGATTAGAACTCTTTTGGAAACCAATTTGGACGTGATTTTCAACCAATTTTTGACTCCTACAAATAGAGAACAACAGAATACATATGGAGAACCTCCCTAGACCTAAAAATCTCTATATTATACATATTTTGGAGGCGAAGAACATGACTAACAATGTGGAATCAAGACGGATTGCATAGGATGTTGAAGATTCTTCATCCGGATTCAAAATTCACATCAAGAACGTACATCTTTCCTACTTCTTCTATCTTTCTTATTTCCGGGTGATTTTTTCCAATTATTCTTGTGTAATTTAATTGTAAGAATGTTAGGCTAGTTTTTCATTGTATTGGATGAATGATGAACCCTACTGCTTATTTGTTTTAATTCGAGACAATTAATTTAGTATTTCTTGATTTTTCTTAATTGGTTTTGCATTCCCATTGAACAATTTGATTGATTGATCACCAATTGGATAGTAAGTTGCTTGTTGTAGTGTAGGAATACTCACAATAAGTTTAGAACGCGACAAAATCAACACATGGATAATAGGTATTAGAAATAATATCTATGGCATGTACAATCATGTGTGATAAATCTTGTGAATCAATGCATGTTTTTCATATGAATTCGGACTAGGAATATGATCGAGTCGTGTTAAACGTAGGTTTAATATATCTTGGAAAAGAATATTGAATAATAGTGGATTATCGATTGTCTTGAATTCCTAAATTTACTAGATTACGAATTAAGAATTGAATTAAATGGCAATAGGGGGATTCACGATACCAATACAAACATTTACATAATAAATAAATACTTCATTTGTTTTGTTAGTTTAGGATTAATATAGATTACATACAAATCATTTCTTTTTGATATTACCACACTTTGAATTTAATCGTAGCTATTGAATTACAAATTAGACCTTATTCCTCATGGGAACGATACTCTTAACTCACAAATCTTATTACTTGTACAACAACCCCGTACGCTTGCGGGTTTCACGCGAACATTGATCTCTATTTCTAGGCCCTTAACATGTGCTTGTAATTAATTCATCTTGTTTTGTTTCTTTGCTTAGAATTAAGGAACCTAGAAATTACCTGTTTAGGAACACAAATGTGAAGGTCATACCATATAAATCAAGCACAACCATTTCCTAGAAAAAAATTGGAATAATCAATTACTTAAACATATGAAATTATCATTGTATGAAGTACTAAATTCACCTCACAACACAAAGAATTGTCTATTCGATTTTTAATTCATCCACAAATCTTCAATCCATTCGATTTCCACATCTGCATACCCTTCATCCCATATTCCAGCTATCAGAAAGGAGAACAAGATAGGAACAAAAATAAAAAATAGGTACTAGAATAATAGAACAAAATATATATATACACACGAAAGAGAAAAGGAGGGAAGCCTATTGTGGATAAACCAGTTTTCCCCCTTCAATCGCAAACGTTGTGGGAGTATTATTTCTCACGGATTCTATCGAGGGAAAAAAATCATAAATAAGAGTTTAACTATCACTCATTTCAAAACTAAGAAAAAATGTTCCAAATTTCAAAAATCAGATATTTATTAAAATTTATTTATGAAATAACCAATTAAAAATATATTTTTATCAATTAAATATATTAATGTCACAATTCTATATAATTTGGTCACAAATTCTCGAATTAATTGGTTATAATTTTTTCTCGATCACAATTCAAAAAAATTATACGTCACAAATTATTTCTCGGTTACAAATCAAGAATTTTATAAGTCACAATTTATTTTTCGATCACAAATCAAATTTTTTTTATAGATCATAATTTATTCATCAGTAACAAAATTAAAGTGTTTATAAGTTATAATTCATTTATTGGTCACAAAACATAAATTTTATAAGTCACAACTTATTTAAGGGTCACAAATTGTCAAATTACTTGGTCACAATTTAGTATCTTGTGAGTTATAATCACATTTTTAGGTAACATATTATATATTGATCACAAATTAGTCAATTTATTGGTTATAACACTCTTGGTCCCACTCAATTGTCGCTGTTGCCACCGCTTGCACCACAATCGTTTACGACCACAACCATTTACGACCACCACCTCACCATCGTCAACACCGCCAGATCCACCACCACACAACACTAAAGTCTACTTGCACCACCGCCAACAAAAAAAAAACCCAAAAACCCAACAAATCTGAATGCCTCCACCAACGCCACCACCACATGAATCGTCGCCTCCAGTGCCACCATCAACTCAATACTTCACCATAACCACCACGACCATCTCACCGCCACAACATCACCCCAAAGCCAACAAAACATGGAAACCACTACCACCCATCCAACAATTAAAAAAAACCATTACCTCGATCTGTGTCGTTGCGGCCATGATCTGTACCATCACCATCGTGATCTACGCCGCTGTAACCACAATCTCTAGAGCCTCCGGTGGCGTTCACAGTAAATATATGGCTTTACTTGATATCTGCAGAGCTTCCGACGATCTGGGCCACTACAGGCGCAATTTGCAGCAAGAAATGGCTCACCACGATGCTCATAGCGAGGATGGTAGAGAGATGGTCTTCGATGGTGGTGCTCACCGGCTTCGACAACAGTTGACAAAGAGTATATAGAGTTTGGAGAGGAAAATGAGAGAGAAATGGTGAAATATAGAAAGAGAAGGAAGAGAGAGGAATGAAGATAAATTTAGGGTTTGTAAGTGAGGTGTGGTGGATGGGGTATGTTAATTAATTTAAGTCACGTGGCCCATCATTTCCAAACATTCAGATCATTAATACAATTTCCTTATTTTAGTGACATAACTTATCTCCTGCACATAGTGAGTAGAAGATATGTTGCCCAACGTTGATATGACAACATGTGATGTTGCCATATCACCAGTATTTTACATCTCACGAGTGATGTGACAACACGACATATTGCCACATTATCGATGGACAATATATCTCTTACCTATATGGACATGAGATCTATTTTGTCTTTAATGATTCCTAGACTAAATTAATGGTATAGTGAAATGTCTGTTTTTCTTTTAGTGCCAATCCATCAAAATCGTTAATTGTATCAAATGGGAGAAGTGACCAACTGGAATACATTACTTCATTTCAATATATATTGTACTGCTTAAGCTGTTCCACGTGGCCCAAATTAAAAAAATGGGCTCAAATGGATCCATGTGCAACTCACGATTGCAATTTCCCTTTTGTTTTCATTTTCGAGGGTGAGAACGGAGAAATTGTCTTCATTTGTATATTTTGGATAATTATATTCGCATTATATTTTTGGGCTAATTGCACTATATTTTAATTACAATAAAGATCTTATAACTTCAACTTTTATCGACGTATTTTAATCTTCAACGTTTTATGATAACAATTTCTGTCCAAAACATTGGCTGGGAACCGAACCCTCATATTTTTAAATAAATAAAAAAATAATAAATACAAAAGTTGATAAAGTATTTGCTACCATTTCCAAGAAAATTAACATAATAATTGGAATGAAGTCGTCATTAGAGTCAAAATGTGCTTATTAATTACAGTTTAATGATAAGAATGCATTTAAAAAAATGTTTGGGGACATAAATACCAAAATAAACAAAGTTGGAAACTTTATTCCAATTTAAATGTGATATGTTTAACAAAAACAGTTGTATGAATATACTTAACCCATGTATATTTAATATAAAAGTAAATGGATAATAAAAAGAAAAAATTGACCTCGTTTTTTATATTTAGCCCTTGTTTGATTTATATTACAATCAAATTTTTAGTAAATTTTGATAAAGTTATGAAATGTGCGGTTGAAGATTTCAAAAAAATTATGAGTCCCATAAAATGTATGATTTCGGCTAGGTTGCACAAAAAAAAAAAAAAAAAAAAAAACATAAAATGAAACGTGGAACAACAAGGCAATTGAATACTAAATCCAAATTTTAGTCAAGCTTTAGTATAACCCACTAAGAGTACTAGTCCTATTTTTTGAATTTATTTTAGAGATCCTAAAATTAGTTAAATTACTAATTAGACTCCCTAATTTATAGATTGATAATAAGGGTATGCTTGATTGAATTTTTTTTTCCTTTATAGAAAGTATCATTTTTCCACAGAGGTTTCTACCTTTGGGATGTTTGATTGACTTTTTTTTTTTCATGAAATGTATATTTCAAATATTGATGACTGATCATATTTTCCTAAAAACTACAAAAAAATTACGAGCTGTTCAACTCCATGTGGTGAAACTTTCTAAATCATTTTCCTCTTCTAGATCATTCCTTGTATGTTGGACCACCATTGATGCTTGTGACAACTCACTTTGTTGACTATAATGCCATCTCATCTGCCACATGGTGCACTTCATTATCATAATTCAACAACCCCCCCCCCCCGGGAAGATGGAGAGTAGATATCAATCACTCCTATCTTGATCATATGTGAGTAGAGACTTGAAGAATTTAAGGCTTTTGTTAGCATGTCATCAAGTTGGGATCTAGTGTGAACATATTCAGTAGTAATATTCCCATCATGAATTTTATCTCTCACAACATAACAATCTATTTCTATATGCTTCGTCCTTTCGTGAAACACAAGATTAATGGCGATGTACATAGCTGATTTATTGTCACAATACAACTTTGCTAGCTGATTGTGTTTAATCTGCAGATCTTCCAACAAATACTTCATCCATGTTACTTCACAACACGCCTGCGCCATGGCCATATATTCAGCCTCTGAAAAAGATTTTGAGACCACACCTTGCTTCTTCGATTTCTATGATACAAGTGATGAACCAATGAACACACAATAACCAGTGACAGACCTTCTAGTTTTTGGATAGGCAGCCCAATTTGAGTCTGAGTATACTTTCAGCTGCATATCGCAAGTAGTGGCATAGAGTAATCCTTGTCCTGGTGCCCTTTTGATATACTTTAACACTTTGTATACTGCATGAAGAAGTGTGGTACTCTAGGCTTGTCCATGTAATGACTCAAAAATTGTATTGAATATGAGAGGTCTGGCCCTGTTATCGTCAGGTATAACAATCGCCCTATTAACCTTCTGTAGATAGAAGGATCAGAAAGCAAATCACCATTTTCTTTACCTTAATTTGACATTCTGATCAAGAGGTATTTTTGAGGGTGCTGATCCTATGGTGCCTGAATCTCCCAAAATGTCAAGAGCATATTTTCTTTGACATATGTATATTCCTTGGTCTGTTCTTGCCACTTCTATTCCTAGAAAGTACTTTCGTTTCCCCAACTCTTTGATCTCGAATTTGTCATAAAGTGCAGCCTTAAGGTCATTAATACTCTCCATACAATTTCCTGCTAGGATAACATCATCAACGTACACTAGGATTGCTGTGAAAGAACTCTGTGAAACCTTAGTAAATAGCTGTAATCTGCTTTCGACTCGATAAAACCATGCTGAGTGATGAAGGCAGATAACTTGGCATACCATTACCTTGAAGCCTGCTTCAGGTCGTATAAACTTTTGTGTAACTTGCACACTTTTGATCTGTCATTACTGTCATATCCAGGAGGCAATTGCATATATACATCTTCACTCAGATCACTGTGCAAAAATGCATTGTTGACATCTAATTGGTATAAGAACCATCCCTTTCATGGCTGCAATGGCAAGTAAACTTCGAATAGTGACTATCTTTGCCACAAGGAAAAATGTCTCATGTTAATCCAATCCTTCTTGCTGTGTAAAACCCTTTGAAACCAACCTGGCTTTGTACCTTTCGATACTCCCATCAGCTTTAAACTTTATTTTATACACCCATTTACATCATATTGCTTCCTTATCAGGTGACAGATCAACAATTCCCCAGATGTTATTTGACTCAAGAGCTTCAATTTCTGCCCTCATTGCTTCACACCATTCGTGGTGCTTGATAGCTTCTTGGAAATGTTTCGGTTCAATTTGAGAAGTTTTGGAGCTGACAAAGGCTTTGTGAGGAGTGGTTAGTCTTTTATAAGAGATATTATTACTAAGAGGATAAGAATTACCTGAATTCATAGATCCTTTTGCTCTGGCCAAATCCTGTAATGGTGTGAATGAAGTAACCTGTTGGCATATGAAATCCTGCAAATGCTGGGGGGGTTCTTTTTATTCTGGTAGACTTCCTTGGTAAGGGAGTGTTCATTAGCTCATTATCTGTAGTATGCAGGTCTCTTTGTCCTATGGTTTGTTCGGTTTGGTTTTGATTTGTTTCACAGTATTCACTGTGACCTTCATGACAGGAGGTTGAGATAGATTGAGTATCTGGCTTTTCAGGCTCCAGGAATTCATGATTGTTTGGAGTAAGGATTGGTGGATCTTGATAGAAATAAGAATTGGTAAGATGTCTAGCATCATTAGGCTCTGTAGTTTTGGTTTCTTTGAAAGGAAAAATAGTTTCAT
Organism: Fraxinus americana; assembly: GCA_035079005.1. Classification (NCBI taxonomy): domain Eukaryota; kingdom Viridiplantae; phylum Streptophyta; class Magnoliopsida; order Lamiales; family Oleaceae; genus Fraxinus; species Fraxinus americana. The sequence goes on along the minus strand of JAVHZT010000093.1, from coordinate 165,946 downwards.
GAAAGACAACATTTCTTGACACAAAGATCCTTTTAGTTTGTAAATCAATGAGCTTATATCCCTTGATCCCAAAAGGATACCCAAGGAACACACATCTTTTGGCCCTAGAATCAAATTTGTGTCTGCCTTGCATGAGAGTGGAAGCAAAGGCAAGACAACCAAAGACCTTGAGATGAGAGTATCTGGTTCTTTTTGGAATGGAATTTCAAAGAGGGATTTTCCATTCAGAATAGATGAGGGCGTTCTATTGATTAGATATACTGCAGTCATAACACACTCATTCCAATACTTTAATGGCAATCCACTTTGAAACCCCAGGGCCCTTGCAATGTTTAAAATATGTTGATACTTCCTCTCAACTATTGCATTTTGTTGAAGAGTCTTAACACATGATCTTTGATGTATAATCCCTTTTTCAAGATAAAATTCTTTCATATTAAATTCCCCTTCCATTATCAGATCAAATGACTTTTACTTTGGTTTTGAATTGTGTTTCAATCATGAGATAAAATGCCTGCAGGGCTTTTGATGCTTCAGCTTTAAATTTTAGCATGTAAGCCCAGGTTGATCTACTGAAATCATCAACTATTATGAGAAAATAACGAGTTCCACCATAGCTTGATTCATTGCAAGGCCCCCAAAGATCAATGTGTATTCAATCAAAGCACGCTTCTAATTTGTGCTGACTTATAGGAAAAGGAAGCTTGTGCATTTTGGCTAAAGGACACACATAACATGGTTTTGACTTATATAATTTGGGAATGGCTTTGTTGAGAAAGATAGAAGACGACGGATGTCCCAATTTGTAGTACCGGATATCAAAAGGTTCTGAAGGGCTAATGACAGGTGCTGCAATACATGGTACTCTTATTAACCGGCTCAAACTTTGCTGAAGGGCTGCAGGAGAAACTTGTGTCTTCATCATATGGTAAAGGCCTGACTTCAATTCACCCATTCCAGTCGTGGTCCAGGTCAAAAGGTCCTATATGTAACAATGATCAAAAAGAAAAATTACACAGCAATGTGATTCCAAGGCTAATTTTCTAACATATATCAAATTGAAATCAAAAGAGGGAACAAATAACACATCCTGAAGAGTTAAAGTTTTGGTGATTTGAGTTGTCCCAATCTGAGTAACAAGGACAGTGTTCCCATTTGGCAGTGAAATGAAGCAATCAATTTGTGACTTAGTGGAGGTGAAATAATATGGGGAACATGTCATATGATCTGTTGCACCAGTGTCCAGAATCCAATGAGCATATTGTTTGTCAAAATGTTTAGTTCTAATAGTTGACAGGCAATATGATGTACCTCAGATTTTTGGAATGATACTCTCATAATTGGACTCAGTGTTTTGGCTCTAGTTAGTGGATGGCTTCAGAATAGCCATGAGTTGGAAATATTGCTCTTGAGTCATTGGCACTTGAGCTTTATTGTTATATTCCTGATTTGGAGTCATAGTGGCAGTGGCCTGATTTGCAGCTGGTTTATACCTGTTCTTTCCATCATTTCTGAGAGTTCCTTCTACTAATATCTGCCTTCTCTTCTCTTCCTGTTGGATGGTACATAAACATGATTCAATATGGGAAAAGGTTTCATCAGCAATGGTAATCACGATATCATTGCACCTTAGCCAATGCTCCATTAGAGGGTAGTTCTGGTCAGCTGGCTCGCAGATTGTTCCATCTATGAAACCCAATTTGTTTTTGATTATAAGGGCTCTTTTTATAGATCTAGCCCAGACATGGTAATTGTTTGCTTCCAGAATTTGAGTAACCAATATCCCTCCATTTCCATCATTACTTCCAATGAAATAAGGGCTACTTGGGTGTGTAGGATCGATGTTTTTGAGATCAGACACATTTCCAGGATTTATTCTTGGTTTTTGATTTGCACTGGCGCTTGAGGAATCATATTGGATTTCAACATTTTGTGTTTGAACGTTTTGCTCAGCCATCATTTGGCTCTGATACCATATATCAAAATGAAAGAGAATTAAATATGAAATGCTTGAAACAAAAATAGAAAATGTGATTCCTTTTGATTAGAATTTTGTAGTTGAATTGAATACAATATGGAAAAATTTACAGTAGATTTATATCCTAACAAAACAGGTACAAATGGTATATTTACAAAGAATCGAATATTGTTACAAAATAACAAACTCCATGTGGTGAAACCTTCTAGATCCTTTTCCTCTTCTGGATCATTCATTGCATGTTGGACCACCATTGATGCTTGTGACACCTCTCTTGGCTGACTGTAATGCAATCTCATCTGCCACATGGTGCACATCATTATCATAATTCAACAATATATACACTAATAAACTATAAAACACAACAAAGAACATCAAAAATATTGGTATTCAAATATTCTATTTTAATGCTTTGTAACTGAAAATTAAAAAGGTTACATTACGCCAAGTATTAATTCTGATTCCATGGTATATGCATAATAAAATTCAATTTGATTATATCATTATGAGGGGGAAGGATTTTATCCCACACAATTCATCTGCATCTGTATAAGAAAATCAAAATCAATATCGTGCAATCTTCGATCTTGTTGGTTTATAAAATTTGTAAGAGCTGTTCAACAAAATCATATTTTCTTACGGTTCACTTAATATGCGGTCTAGCGTTTTAAATTACAAAGAATGTAATTTCAGTCTAACGTTGAATGTTTTGGTGATAGTCATTTGAAATCTCAATTCTTTAATTAGATAAAAGGAGAATTTGCAGAACATGATAAAATAATTAAAAAAATTAGTCATGTCTTATTTATTTTTCCTTGTAATGGTTAGCTGGAGATGAAGATTGCATTCTAGTGCCAATAATGAAAAGAGGGATGTTCCACAAAGCACGTTTGAGTCTAACAACTATTTTTTCCCCAACCATGATAGGTATCTCCATCAACAGATTTCATATTTCGAGTTTCGAACGAGAGTACAAAGAACTTGTTAGACTTGAGGGAACTAACATTCACTTGCAACCATTTTTAACTGTGATAGGGATGAAAGGTGAGCAGCCATATACGTATTATTTCATTTACCACATGTAGGAATCATAAGTTGATACGTATGCTAATAACATCATCCCACTCGAGAACCGTGAACGTAGGGAATATTTTGACAATCTATTTCTTGCTGATATATTGCTACTTAAGTCAAAGAGACATCCTGATAGGTTGAAGAAAGCCAGAATATGAACAAGGGCGGAGATAAGCCACGCTTCAAGGTGTGGCGATGTGGTGGGAAGGGGCATGACAGAAGGACATGTAAGCGACCTCCGTCGCTTAGTCATGTACGGAAACACAAGCATATTTTGGACCTCGAGGTACCTAGCAAATAGTTAATATGTGTGTTGCTCTAGTGAAATCCAAAAGTTTAAACCTTTTAAACATTGGTGGAAGATACGTTTTGTAATTCATTCCGTCATGATTTCATTATATATGGTATTTAACTTAAATCTCCAATTTATGTGATTCCAGAAATGTTTTGTACTATTTCCCTACTTTGTACTCAGATAATGGATGAAGTAATTCATCAAATTTGAATATGTTGAATTCTTCGAATTTCTTATTTTGCGTGTTATTTACAAATTGATTCGTTAATGTTGCAAGATTTAATACCTTCATGCACCTGCTTTAAAACTTGAAGGCACAATGTTTTGATTTGATGGCCCTATTCTAAGGTTGCATGCTTAAGTTTTTGAGCATATGTAATATGGATAGAAAACATGATTTTATGTAATCTTGCATTCTTCATCACTAATTCACTTAGCACTTCTATTGCAATTGCACAGAAATATACAAAGTCAAGTTCTTTAATAGATGACAACAATTTAATTTCCATCGTGAACTAATTAAATATCACATGTGATATGTGTCTTCAATGTTATCTACGAGAGTGTACAGTTAAATCTTTTGCATAAGAATGTAACAAGAAAACGAAATCGAATGTAAACAAATCCCTTCCCCATGCAAACAAATTTTACTGCAGATTATGGAATAAACAATTTTAACTTCTTAAAAAAGAAAAAAAAATGAAAAAACAATTTGTAGTAATTCTAAGGGAAAATCAGATTTGATTTAAATTTTAATATTATCTGACTTGATTTGTATGATATTGTAAATTTCTAGCTTTCAGGCAAGATTATCTCTTTACAATTACTTCCCATATTTTGTAGATTGTAGACACTCCTATACATAATTCTGTAAAGTTAGTAGAATTCTCATGAGAATTGAATAATTTTTCCTACAATTCCAAAGATTCTAATATCAATATTTATGTTACAGGCCCGTGTTAGACCCGCCACGTGTCAGTAGAGGTGGTCCACACCACACCACGCTTGGGCCGAGGTGATTGTGCACGGGATGAGCTGATTGCATATGCCAAAGTGATTACATGAGGGACGAACTGAACGTGTGTCAGCGAAGGAACCGAACTCATCTGCGATACACCGCGGATGCAAAGGCCAGTACTCCGCTTCTACGACTCCGCACCTGCCTCGCCTCGCCCCGTCCCATCAAAGATCTCTTGTACAAAGATCTTTCTAAAGTCAAATCCCTGACTTATGGGACGTGTGGCAGGACCAAACCGATCAATTCAGCTACCTCTGTTAGAGACATTCAATACCAGCCAACCTATGGAGGGACAGATTGACACCTAGGATAGGACGGGACTTGAGGATCTGATAAACACGTGTCTCCTCATCCAATAGCTTTCCTCTTCCCATTCATAGTATAATTACCCCCCCTTGTGCCAGAAGAAGGATTCGAATCAAGATTTCTCCTAATACATTGCACAATTAAGTATCATCCTCTCCTTTAAATATTGACACTTTATCAAAACACATTTTATCAATCATTTCCTGGCGACTGTCCTATCGCCGGTAAACCTTTTCCGGTTGAACTTTAAATTGACTTGACCGTCGGAGTGCTCGCGACCTCCCCCAACTCCTCCGAAAAGGGCCAAGGGTGACTAACGACGTGCTACGTGTGTAGGGAAGAGCTGACTAGAAGAATTATTTTGTTGGCCACGTAAAAAGGGACCGATTCTTGAAAAATGATCAGCTATACATCAAGCTCTGCTGCTAAAAGATAGGCCCTTCACATCGGACCATGAGGTCCAGTGACGAAGGGGCAAACCCAAGAAGGACAAGGGAGATCTCTGAAGAGATTTTACGGAATGTCACACATCAGTGACCCCATCACCGGTGTCGCAGAGACAACAAGACAGCTCAACTGGCTGCCGAAGTGGCTAGCATGGCCACGAATATGAGAAACATTGCAGCTCAAAACGTTACCATACAAGAACTCATCATGCAAGTGCAGAACCATGGTTGGCTAAGGTGGTCTCCAAGCCCCACAAAATCAACAATCAGCCCATATATGAGCTGAGGCGGAATCTAGCCGGAGAACCCATTTGAGTCCTCAGGGCAAAGCCCCTATCGAATGAGAAGTGGAAATGGATACTGGAACTACACAGTCGCTTCGACTGGCAACGTCCCAATGAAAGAGGACAATTTCCCTCCAGAATATGACGAACAACCCCATAGGTCTGCTAGCATTTTTGATCGGATTGGACGGGTGCCTAGAAATAGGAACCAACCTACGCACCAAACAGCCCGCCAGCAGGAGCGCGCACAAAGCCAAGTCCAAGCACCTCCAGCCTAGAAATAGGCAAAAGAGGCGAAATATGGTGGATTGGGGGAACAGAGCTGAAACTGCCCAGCGTCCACCTCGCCCAATAGCAGATGTGAATGATTCTGACGAACCTGTAGGTCCTTTGAACTTGATGATGATGATGACAATTTGCCCTTCTCCAGGGAATTTCCTTTCCGATACCTCATAACTTTGTTCCTCCTAAGATTCTTAAATACGAAGGTAAGGGCAATCCGGAGAAACATCTCAACAAGTATAAAACGTAAATGAGCCTCAGAGGTGCCTCACCAGTTTAGAAATACAGGGAGTTCCATCTAACTCTTGGTGGCGCTGCTGAAGTGTGGTACAGTAGACTGGAACCACTTAACATAAGAAGTTGGTTAGACTTGAAAAAGGCATTCCTAAACCAATATCTTTCAAGAAAAGAGAGAGAGAGAGACGCTGATTCAATGCTTGTAAGACATGAGGCAAGCAGCAGGGAAAACCTTAAAGAGCTACCTTGCTCGCTTCACTGACGAGATAACTTACTGTGAACAAGTCACAGACAAATAGGCCCTTTCAGCCCTGAAAGGAGGGCTAAACATGAACACTTTGTTCTGGAAAGATGTCTGAAGTAAGAACCCTTTAACATACGATGAATTGGTGGAAATGATGAAGGTTGAGATTTTTAATGAAGAAATGATTGACCACAGAAACAGAGCTGCCCAAGGGCTTCCCCCACCTTAGGTACAGATAGGTAGAGGACCCACCTCTCAAATAGTAAGCCAACAATAGACTCAGGTCAGATATGCTGTCCCTACCTTGGCTTACGAAGACGTTGGACCCAACACTAGCAACCCGGCCAAGAACACTAGCCGACCCTCAAACTCTAAAAATAGGAGACGAGGTGGTAGGCTTAGAGATATGTCCTAGGATGAACTACGGCCTTATTGCGCTTTCCATCGCTACTATGGCCATGACACAAACGAGTGTAGAGACGCGAACCGACCCACGAGTAACCCTCGTAACACAAGAGATAGCTACTATCAAGGTAATTCACAAAGGCTCTCTCCAAGAAGAGGTGAAACAAGGCGACATTCGCCCTATAATGACAGAAACAATGATAGGGAGAGGCCCCGAGCGGACGATGCCCCAGGAGGGACTCAGCCACCTCGAATGAGCAGCAACTCATTTGTAAGATTGACACCATTATCCGGGGACCCCATGTAGGAGGTGAATACAAAAATGCTCAAAGAAATTATACCAAAGATGCGAAAAGTCTACCAATGGCCAGCTATATAGTAAGCCATCTTCAAGGGAAGGGGCCGTGGAACCCATCACATTCACTCAGGAAGATGCGGAAAGTGTGCACTTCCTACACTGTGATGCCCTAGTGGTCAGAACCGTGGTAGCCCGCAATGGGCTGAAACGCATGCTAGTGGATAATGGCAGTTCGGTCAACATCCTATTAGATACGGCTTTTGATAAAATGGCTAAAATCGATGAAATCGCCCCTCTGCGGATTCACTGGAGACAGTATCATTCCCAGAGGTAAAATTACTTTGGCTGTTGAGAAGGGGGCCTTACCCCAGGTGGCACACCACTTCATGAAATTTTTGTTCATTGATCACCGATCCACTTATCACGGAGTTCTGGTAAGACCCGCCCTGAAAAAGCTATGGGCAGTCACTTCCACCATCACCTCTGCATGAAATTCCCCACACTGAGGAATTACCACTGTCTGAGATGATCGGATGGGATCCAGGGAGTGCTATCTTAATTCTCTAAGGAAGGCAGAACCACGAGTTAACATACTCAGGCGTTTTGTCAAAATTGTCCTTGTAATTTTGGACTGCCGACTCGCCGACTGTCTTCACTTCGGCCTTGAGGGAGTCAATCTCTTCGGCCTGGGCCTCAGTGAGCTTTTTCAGCTTGCCCTTCTCCCTGTTTGCCTCTACTAATACCTTCGAGGATATCTGCTGATGCTCATTGGCAAGGTCAATCCTCTTAGTCAGAGCTGCAACTTGGGAGACGGATGGCGCCCATACTTAGGGCCTGGCCACACAAGCATTATTGGCAGCCAGTAGATCCTCTATCTCACATGAAGTAGCATGGTTTTACCAATCCTCGGTCCAGTACTTGCCATAAATCCGGGCTGCAGAGGCGGTCTCAGGAGGCAGCATTTACAAAACTGCCTCGGGGAGGTCTTCATCCTTGCTCCCCAAAAAGTCAGTAGTTTTTCCCCTAGTTGGGACATTGGTGGGCCTCTTTTGCTTCTTCCTGGCTAGTCCCTCGATGAAGTAAGTAGTGATTGCCATGATGGCCTGGAGAATAGAAGAAGCGGCCGCAACGATCACTCCGGGCTGAGTCGGAGGAGGTTCAGAAGTTTGTGAAACGGGGACAGAGGCAGAGGCCACAGTTCTGTCCGTTTTCTTCTTCTTCTTCACGAGGGAGGCTCCTTTCTCCACCTCGTCTTCCCCAACTAGTTACTACCCAACCTTGCTGAGGGACAACAGACGCTCTGACTGCTTCTTGTAAGCAGTCGAGCTTGTTTTCAACGCTTCGCCTCTGCAATCGATTTGCGGATCGTGGTAAAGTCAGGGCTCGACACCTTCTTCTTCGTAAAGTCCCCTGCAAACAAGGCACAAATGGCTAAGTATTCTCAGATAAAGATAAAAACACGAGAAGAGCTAAAGCGAGATGTTTACCTTGGCTCGCCATCAGTTCGTGGAGAACGAAGTGAGTGTTCTTGTCAATAATCTCCTTGAAGCTCCTCTCCAACGAAGGCATCTGATAAAGCTGGCTTATTATGTCCCACTTCTCCTTGGATATTTCGCACATCGAAAGGGAGTCTGTAAACAAGAAATATTAAAATCATAAGCAAAAATGTACAAGTGAAGTCAGCTCGGGAAATGAACTTATTGAAAGTTAAGTGTGATGTGGGAACAGTAAGAGGTGTCATGGGGTCACCCTCCATAGTATTCCACCTCTCGGCTACCTAAAACCAGGAGCTCATCCACCTTTAACAGAAGTGGGCAACCCGGTTATAAAAGGGGCGTGGGACCCCCAAGGTGCCAAATAATACCAGCCCTTAGTCTCGTCTCCCCCAACCACATACTAAACGGCATATCTACCCCTATACTGGCCCGACGCCAAAGCATCCACGAACCCACCATCTGGGACCATGAGTTCAGGTTGAGCTGAGTTGGGGCCAGCCTAAAGAATGGGTGGAATGGAAGCCTAAGGCCAGCCTTAAGTATGTTCTCGCTTATCGCCATACACCCCGACCTCGGGTAGCAGGCCCTCTCATGGGGCTCGGGTATGATCAGTTCTATACTATCAGGAATCCTAAAAATGACCCTACACCTATCCAGTACCTCCCTGGTAATTTTGGAATGGTATTTCGAAGCCCCCAATTGAACTGAATTGTCCACAGAAGAAGCTGGTGTACTCCAAATGTTTTTCCCGGCCCTAATGGCCCTACTTAATTCGTCCAAGGATATTAGCATGGGCTCCATCAGAGCAGAACACCTCTCACCTCTCCTTTCCTCACTCCCAGAAGTGTCAGCAGATTGTTCACTTGCTATCCCGTGATTTTTAGTAGAATTTTTAAAGAAAAGGGAAAAAGATGAGGAAACTGAAAAATACGATTATTACCTAGTTCAACAAAGTCTGCCCCTCACCGAAGTTTGCAAGATGATCGCCGGAGTTCTGAATTCTCATCGGAGAAGAAGACACAGAAGACTGAAAGCAAAAACCTTTTTAGAGAGAGTTGGAGATTTTCGTAAAAGTAAAAAGGTTCAAGATAAAAGGAATGGGACTTATATAGACGTTCTAAGACTCACCCCAACCGTTAGATTGATCCCAGTCGTATCTAGGCCATCCAAAGATGAGACCCCAGGATCATCGTTGAGGTCAAAGGTCACCAAGATCAACGATCCTGATGAAGCGGTAAATCTCAAGCACAACCTGGACGCGTCGTCTCGAGGAATGGGAGTCGTCACCATGATTACCATTTATGGCAAAAGATGTGTGCCTGGGAAGCAAGCAGATGTCCCATTGATGTCTTGGGAAAATACGAACGCTTTCAAATTATTGGCACAAAGCCCAAGGTTCACTTCAGACCCAGTCGCCTCGTCACTTTAAAGCTTCGCGTTGCAGCAGCTCTCTCCAAAGAGTTGCCAGCCGTTAACACTTCGACCAGAGTAGAATCTAATATTACAACTCCATCTAGAGTTGGCAACTCATGTCGCTTCAGCCGCACCAGCTTCGCGTTGCAACAACTCTCCAAAGAGTTACCAACCATTATCGCTTCGGCCAGAGCAAAATCTGATGTTACAACAACTCCCTCTAGAGTTGCCAACTCCTGTCACTTCGGCCCCACCAGCTTCACGTTGCAACAGCTCTCCAAAGAGTTGCCAATCAATACCATTTTGGCTAGAGCAGAATCTAATGTTACAACAACTCTCTCTAGAGTTGCCACTCCTGTCGCTTCGACCACACCAGCTTCGCGTTGCAGTAGCTCTCCTCAAAGAGTTGCCAACCGTTATCACTTTGGACATATCACAGTTCACTCCATATCAACATTCGACGAAATCATTGGTGTTCACCGCTCAACTGCCCGCCTCCAACGCTCGTCCCCACGCGTCCCAACTTTTAACAAGTCCTTGTACTATATAAATATCCATACATGGACTTGCGAGACTATTGTTATAGGCCTGTGTCAGACCCGCCACGTGTCAGTAGAGGTGGTCCACACCACGCCACGCATGGGCCGAGGTGATTGTACTCGAGACGAGCTGATTACATATGTTGAAGTGATTACATGAGGGACAAACTGACCGTGTGTCAGCGAAGGAACCGAACTCATCTGCGATACACCGCAGATGCAAAAGCCTGTACTCCGCTTCTACGACTCCGCACCTACCTCGCCTCGCCTCGCCCCAACAAAGATATCTTGTACAAAGATCTTTCCAAAGTCAAATCCCTGACTGGTGGGACGTGTGGTAGGACCCAAACGGTCAATTCAGCTGCCTTTGTCAGAGACATTCAACGCCAGCCAACCTATGAAGGGATAGATTGACACCTAGGATGGGACGGGCCTTGAGGATCTGATAAACACGTGTCTCCTCATCCAACGGCTATCCTCTTCCCATTCTTAGTATAAATATCCCCCCTTGTGCCAGAAGAAGGATTCGAATCAAGATTTCTCCTAATACATTGCAAAATTAAGTATCATCATCTCCCTTAAATATTGACACTTTATCAATACACACTTTATCAACCTTTTCCCGGCTAGTGTCCTATCGCCGATAAACCTTTTTCAGTTGAACCTTAAACTGACTTGACAGTCGGAGTGCTCGCGGCCGTCCCTAACTCCTCCGGGAAAGACCACGGGTGACTAACGGCTTGCCACGTGTGCAGGGAATAGCTTACTAGAAGACTTATTCTGTTGGCCACGTGTCGGAGCCATTTTTGGAGATCAACAGGTTATATTAACGAATTAATAATTCACGTGGCATTGGGTATCATGCATAGAGTTGCAAACTCAAGACAGAACATGCATGCTCGAATAAGGCTTCCATGATAGTGTAGCTAATCCCACTAAACAATTCAAAGGCACCTCATGAAAAAAATGATCAACCTGCTAAATTCTCAATTATTTTGCCTATAAATTCACGACTCAATATAATATCATATAAACCTTAAGTCTAAGTAAAAATCGCATTGAAACAAAAGATAGTTTTCCATTGAGAACGACTAAATAAAAACAGCAGTGCATAATGTCAATTGGTTGAATCGTCCATAACAAAAAAAGAAATGAAATTCAAAGATCGTCGCCAACAATCATATAACATAAAGTGCCAACTCCAACAACAACACACACACATATATATATCGTAATTGATCTTTTACAAACGCAAAACATAATATTAATCATTTTCTGTTTGAATCTTGGGCATTGGCTACGTACAGACTTCTCCTTCCTCACGTTCCTAACGTTCCTTGGAATGAGATCTCAGTCAATTTCATATCCTCGGTATCACTTGCGATTGGATTTGAATAGTTGACATGCAAGGTAAGTTATAGTAGTAGTCGGGACAAATACTTTTTTTCATTTCTTGTATGCTCCAATTGATTATGAATTTGACATACTTTGTCACGAACACACTGCAATCATGTCACATGTCATAGATGGGTATCTATCTAAGTGTGAATATAGATATATTCTTTAAATTATGACATTATGTATCAAACATAGATGATTTTGAGAAACCTTGGTGCATAAGGAAACATGAGATTTTGAGGAGCTGCAATGAGATATTTAACTCACAAAAGGATTATGATTTTGATTCAATATTCATAAAATGATGGAGACAGATTCCCCAAAAAGTGTTAAGGTTTGAGCTTGGGAATAGGGATGGCAACGGGGCAGGGCGGGCTCGCCCCGCTAAGAAATTCCCCATCCCGTCCCGTCCCGTCCCCGTCCCGTTACCCCTTTAAGGAGGAGCGGGGTCCTTGCCCCGTTTACTACCCGTTTAATTTTTTTTCTTTTTTTTTTTAGCTTTTGATAATTTTTTTTATTGCCCATATTCATTAGATTTAGACAAATAATTTTAGTTGTTATTTTCTATTAGAATTAATGAAATTTCGTGAAATTTTTCATTTAAGTATTGAATTCTAAAAAAAAAAATTTAAAAATTAAAAATAAATTTTAACGGGCACCCCGTCCCCTCCTCGGGACAAAATTCCCCGCCTCGAATACCCGATTAAGTGGGTTATCCCGTGGGGATCGGGTTTGTCAGATTTCTTTGCCATCTCTACTTGAGAAGGAAATAGGGAAAGATATTTTATGCCTTAATGTGGATATGGGATGTGATTGAGGGAGCAATTTGTGGATGATTGGAGTATAAGCTAATTATGTGGGATTTAATTAGATGATCGCGCAAGATCTGCAAGTTAAGTGAGTGGGATTTGAGGAGTTAAGTGATTTCTTGTTTTTTAAATATACTTTTATATTGCAGTATGTATGAAAAAAAAAATGTGTAGTGTAATTTTTGAAAATTTAATTTCAAACATGTAACTGGTGCAATTTCCTCTTATGGAAACGTTTCAAATATAAAAATAATTAGAATAAACAAATATTTTTTTTAGGCCCCAACTTTGGAGTCCCTAAGCCTTTGCCTTAGTGACTTTGGCTCAATGCTGGTTCTTTTAAGAATCTTATCTTTATTCAAACGATCAATTGAAAAGACGAGTCCATTAAACTAAAACTATTTAAAAAAATAAATTATAAATCTAAGGGAAAATTGCAGCCGCGGTCCCAAACATTTTCGTTTTTTGCATACTTTACCTCAACCTTCACTTTGGGCCACCACATGTCCGAAACCTTTGAGAAATTCACAGATGCAGTCCAAAATGACGGAAACCGTTAGTTCCACTGTTCACGAAAATATGTTCGTTTTGTAAATCACCGCAAGTGCATGGTTCCTTAACAAGTAATAAAGTGAAAATTGTAAAATTTTGAGTATCGTCCCACGATGATTAATTTGATTAGATTTCTATTATCAAAACCTTAACCGAATCTATTAAACTCAAGATGGTTGGAGATTTGAATTTTATAACTAAACTATGACTAACATGCAATTTAAACTAAAGTTACTAAACAAATGCAGAATAATCTTGAATGCAAATGTTTGATGAAATTAATGAATGAAAAGCGCATAAGGATCCCGAATCACCAAGCAAAGTTCCCTTTTAACCCCCATTTTGCAATTTGACAACACGATGAATGGGTTGAAGAATCAATATTTCTAACTTATCCAACAATCTCTTTCGAGTTGAACCTATTCTAGCATACTATTTGACTATATTTCTATGACAAATGCAATATACAAGAATGAATGACGTTTTGTAAACACTTAGAGATTCACGTAAAGTATAGCGGTATATTTCTATCCCTATGAACCCTACGATGATTTATACCTTGTAGAATCTATTTCCCTTCTTTTGAATGCATAAAATAGATCACCCAAACTCACATAATCACATGCATTTAACTATGGAGGCAAGAAAGTGTATATAAATCATTCAACATCCATCAATCGTGTTTGAATATCAAATTGTAAAATAGAGAATTAAAAGATCATATTGCGAGGTTCATCGTTCACCTAATACATAAAAAGTTTAGCCTAACATGGATAAAATAAAAGAACAATAAAAATAGTAAAGATAAGACATCACCAAAAAACTAGAAATTAGGTTTGAAATCTTGAATTTTGAATGAAATCCTTGTTCTCGCCTTCTTGTTAGCTCTCCATTGTGTTTTTCTCTCAAAGAATGTGTAGCCCCTCACTTTTGGACGAGATTAGGGTTATAAAGAAGTCTTCGATGCGTTACCATAAGTGTTTAATTCAAATAAAGAAACCAGAAAATTCATGCCCAGAATGAACCATGCGACAGCATGGTTACAAAAAAATTTCACTCTTCATCTCTTGTTGGTACTTGGGCGACTGCATGGACTTTCTACCATGCGACTGCATGGTAGAAATTAGTTTCCCTTTGATTCACTTTGGTCCTCAAGTTTGTTTCATCCACCTTTTGGCCTTGATTCCTTCTCCTTCTTCTTCTAACATCCCGTGATATCACAATGTGTTACTTAGCTTAATTCCATACTTGATTCACCATTCGGGTCATCTTCTGAATAATTTCATTTTGGTCATCGAAGTTTTATGTTCTTCTATTTTGGTCTTTTTTCTTTCGTTTTCTCATACTCTTCATTCCATCCATCTTTGTAATCATACAAACATGAATTATATCAAATTAAGCCATATTTCAACATATACATCAACAATTTTCCATATTTTGTGACCTAAATAAGTGTGCAAAAATGCACTTATAAAATCCCCCAAAATTGAACTATTGTTTGTCCTCAAACAAGATGGTGACTTAACTCTATACAAAACATGGTTTAACAGCCTGCTGTGTCTCAAGATCAGAATTCAGTAATTAACAAAATGAACAGTTTCAACAGTGCAAAATCAAATCAACCTTCACCTATCATATGCGGAACTTGATGTGTATGTGTGTGCATACTTATGCAAAACATACCAAACTGATGATGGTTGCAAATCCCGACCTACAGTAGTTAAATTTTTCATTTATTCACTCGAGAGATTCACACCCCAAACTTATTATTTTCGTTTAAAGATCCCGGAGTGTGTTCTAGAGTAGAGTTTTTGATTTACTTATGTCTTTATCCTCTCTTAGTTTGGATAGATCTCGCAGTCACAAGTTCACACTTCAACAAGCAGGGATTCTCCTATTTCTTTGATTGTTTCAACCGTTAAGACTATACTAAGTTACTTGCCTCGTATCAGAGATATGATTCTATCAACCGGATGTCTTGGACTAATCAATGCATTTGATACATAGAAGCATGCATATTATTCATCAACGGATAGATTTTTTTTTTATAATATCTTCCATTTGCTTTCTATATAACCCTTGTAACAAGATTTAGGCCGATGACTCCAAAGTCAGATGACCATAGGGCACCAGGTTTTAAACCCTTGCAAGCTTAATCGCTCGAGTTATGCAGGCTCGAACATATGTCTTTATTTATTCAATGATTAGTGCAATGCCCTTTTTCTTTTAGACACCCAATTTCTAAAACTAACCTCTAATTTGAAACTTTTACCTCGTTTTTGTCTCATTGGTCTAATCCAATCCACACAACACAATTTTCACGCATGGAATCCATACTTATCTCAATGTTCCCCTATAATAGCTAAAGCATCTCCAAACTTCTAAAATAATGGTTTATCGATAAGTGCAATAGAGGTTTTCGGGGTTGACCTATCATGTTCAACTCTACTATGATTCATATATCCCACCATTAGCTTAGCATGCCCAAACAAGTATTGTGCACACAAAAAAAATGTCAAGTCTCCACATAGACAAGTATCGATCAATTTAACATGCAAAATTTCTACAATTCATAGCTATACTGCTTCCAATATTCTCATCATTCCCGATAAGGCCATTAAACCCACACAAGACACAAATACTGAAGTAGCCAATTTGTTTTTGTTTTTTTTCGAATACTCAATGGTTGGCAGAAATGTCAAGCTCATGCAAGCACACAAAATTCTATACTACTACTAGAAATGTGTAAAGCGAAGAATAATGAACAACTGAAATAAATTGTTTTTTTTTCAATAAATCAACAAGCATACAGAAGCAGAAAATCATACGGTAGTATCGATGAATGCTGAAAAGTACTGTAAACATTGCCCATAGATTGTCATGCAAATTCTACCACCCCCAAACTTATACAAACATTGCCCTCAATGTGCCATAGGATAAGATTAGACACCAAATTTGAATGACAATGTGAATAAAAAGCAAAAGAAGGGAGAGAGGAAACTCTCTGATCAAAAAGGAGGCGGTGCTGGAGATGGAGGAAGAAAATTGGGCCCAACATCCTGTATGAAGTAATAGAGCAAACATTAGTCCGAATAGAGTGAAGTGCAAGAACAACCGAAGGCAATTGTAAAAATCCCCCAAACTTTATCCAACCACATTATAAATTACATGAGATGCTTATGAGCTGTAACAGCACATCTAAAAGTATTTTCAACTATGAAAGCAAGCGTGGGTCCGAAAAACTCAAAAAATTGTCTATTTGTGCCTCAAGATGCATGAGTTTTCTTCCAAAGTGCCCAAAGAAGATTTGTATACCACATAAGACATATATACTGCATTCAAAACTCATATGAAACATGCATGGGTGCTTAGTGAACTCACTAAGTGAACAATGACCTAAAACTACCAAAATGCATAAAAAAGATTGAAATTTGCTTAAATGGCTGCATAAAGCGAAATAAATAAAAGGGTATAAATGATGGGTTGCCTCCCATCCAGTGTTAGTTTATAGTCGATAGCTCGACTGTCCCGTATTGGTCTGTTAGGGTACGTCAAATATAGCCTTGGAGGTCCTGATTCGCTTCTTCAATGACATTTTCTTTCTTACTGCAGCGTTCCTCCAAATGTTAGCCTTATCTTTATCCGTGTCATCTGCTTTTCCCTCATCAACTGCCTCAAACTCAACAATGTAGCCTTCTTGCTTCTCAAGATTTTGTTCGGGTCGAAAATACACATTATGGTCATCGACAGCATTTGAAAAGTTTTGAAACACAATTGTCTTCTGCAACACCTCCTCTACCACATCAATTTGATAGCAACTATCTAACTTGACGTGATCATCTATAACATTGAAGACGCTGAAAGGGATCTGCTCCTCGCCAAATCTCAAATTTAACTGACCCTTTTCAATATCTATTAGAGCTCTACTGGTAGCTAGGAATGGCCTGCCCAAAATAATTGGGATATCCTTATCTTCTTCCATATCCAGAATGAGGAAATCAGCTAGAAAAATGAATTTGTCCACCTTAACTAGCATGTCTTCAATTATCCCCCTCGGATGTGCAAATGATCGATCAGCTAACTACAGTATCACCGTGGTTGCTTTGGCTTCACCTAGTCCAAGTTTCCTGAAAACAGATAGAGGCATTAGATTTATACTTGTACCAAGATCACAAAGAGCTTTATCAAAATAGCATTCACCAATAGTGCAAGGTATAGTAAAACTTCCTGGATCTTTCAGTTTTGGTGGGAGCTTTTTCTGAATTACGGCACTACATTCCTCCGTTAGCATCACTGTCTCATGTTCATCTAGCTTTCATTTCTTGGATAGAATATCTTTTAAGAACTTGGCATAGCCAGGCATTTTGAACAATGTTTCTGCAAATGGGATATTTATATGGAGTTTCGTGAAAATTTCGAGGAATTTCTTGTATTGTTGCTTCCATTGATGCTTCATCAATCGTTGTGGGAATGGAATGGGTGGCTCATAGGGATTTATCGACTTATCTGGCTCTTGCTGTGATTTTTTTGGACCCTCTCTTACTGGTGTCTTCTTGGTGTTGTCAACCTGCTTCTCAGTCTCTTCTTCAGAAGACTCCACTTGCTCTTTATTTGCACCTGGCCTCTTGACATGTATCTCAGGTAGCTGAACTCCACTTCATGTAGTAATGGCTTGAACATGCTCCCCATGATTTACTTCTCTTCCTGTCATAGAGAGAGCTAACTGTCCCACTTGAGTCTCCAGGTTCTTAATAGCTGCACCCTGGTTTTGGAGAGTTGTTTCAGTTTTCATCATGAATTGATTAGTGGTTTCCATGTATTTATCGATTTTTTCCATGAACTTTGTAAACATGTCTTCCAACTGAGATTTCTTCTCTTGCTGAAGCTGCCCTTGCGTCCGATTATGATTCTGATTGTGATTCTGAATTCCACCCCAAAAGAAGTTTGGATGATTTCTCCATCCCGGATTGTATGTTTCAGAGTGAGGATTGTTTTGCTGACGTTGACCCCATTGAGCAAAGTCCACATGTTCCATCCTTTGTGTAACGATAGGACATTCAGCTGTACCATGTTCTGCTCCACATTCTTCACAATTTGGTTTTTTCACTTGTACTGAATTCATAGTCTGTGTTATGCCTTTTTTCTTGTAAAATAAAGAGTTGATCTTTGCAGAAAATGCCGAATATGTATCTACCTCATACACTCCAGCTTCTTTCTTTATACCCACTCTATCTGAAGACCACATGGCTGAAGTATTAGCCATTCTCTCGAACAAGTCCTAAGCTCCCTCGATTGACCTAGTGGTTAGGGAGCCATTTGATGAAGAATCCACCATACTTTTGAAAGTTGGAGTTAGTCCTACATAGAAGAATCTGATTTATGTTGTCTTGTCGAACCCATGTTGAGGACACTTCCTTAGCATGCTCTTGAACCTATTCTACGCTTCATCAAATGATTCTGTTTCATTTTGGCTAAAAATTGATATGTCATGCCTCAATCTCGCCACTTTGGCTGGTGAGAAGTATTTGGTGCAGAATTTATGAGCCAAGTCGTTCCAAGTAGTTATATTTGCCACCGAGAGTGAATCAAACCACTCAAGTACTTTATCCCGAAAAGTGTGTGGGAACAGCCTCAGTCTGATTGTGTCTTCTGATATCCCTTGGTTTCTGAAATGTTGACACATATCCAGAAAACGGGATACATGTGTATGTGGATTCTTGTTGGCTGTCCCGTAGAATTGATGTCCATTCTGAAAGAGTTGGATAACATTTGTCTTCAGTTGAAAGTTTGGTTGTTCGAATGCTGGGTAGACAATGCTGGATTGACTTTGAATGATGAACGGTGCCAAAAAAATCCCCAAGCAAAGCATTCCCATCATATTGTGATTCAGCAATGCCTGGAGCTGCAGGTTCTACAATTGGTTCCAGTTGTTGATCAGCCATTTGTATTTGTTCTTGATTTTCCTGCTGTGCTGTTCTCGCTATCTTCTGTCTTCGATGAAAAATTCATTCAATTTCCAAATCAGCTGGAAATAGTTCACCGCTAACTGATCTTCGCATACAAGACCTGAAGAAGTGAAAAAAAAAAATAGTAGCACTTAGCTCAGCCAAAGTAATTGAACTTAATAGAAAATAAAATAAAAACTAAAAGAAAATCAAGTTCAAATTAGTGTCTAAATAACAAAAATCAAACTAAACTCAATCCCCAGCAACGATGCCAAAAACTTGTTCACGAAAATATGTTCGTTTTTTAAATCACCGCAAGTGCACGGTTCGTTAACAAGTAATAAAGTGGAAATTGTAAAATTTCGAGTATCGTCCCAGAAGGATTGATTTGATTTGATTTCTATTATCAAAACCTTAACCGAATCTATTAAACTCAAGATTGTTGGAGATTTGAATTTTATAACTAAACTATGATTAATATGCAATTTAAACTAAGGTTATCAAATAAATACAGAATGATCTTAATGCAAAAGTTTGATGAAATTAATGAATGAAAAGCGCACTAGGATCCCGAATCACCAATCAAAGTTCCCTTTTAACCCTCATTTCACAATTTGATAACACGATGAATTGGTTGAAGAATCGATGTTTCTAATTTATCCAACAATCTCTTTCGAATAGAATTGAACCTATTCTAGCATACCATTGACTATATTTCTATGACAAATGCAATATACAAGAATACATGACGTTTTGTAAACACTTAGAGATTCACGTAAATTATAGCGGTATATTTCTATCCCTATGAACCATACGATGATTTGTACCTTATAGAATCTATTTCCTTTCTTTCTAATGTATAAAATAGATCACCCCAACTCACATAATTACATGCATTTAACTATGGAGGCAAGAAAGTGTATATAAATCATTCAACATCCATCAATCGTATTTGAATATCAAACTACAAAATAGAGAATTAAAAGATCATATTGCGAGATTCATCGTTCACCTAGTACATAAAAAGTCTTACCTGACATGGATAAAATAAAATAACAATAAAAAATAGTAAAGAGAAGGCATCACCAAAAAACTAGAAATTAGGTTTGAAATCTTGAATCTTGAATGAAATCCTTGTTCTCGCCTTCTTGTTAGCTCTCCAATGTGTTTTTCTCTCAAAGAATGCGTAGACCCCTTTTTGGACGAGATTAGGGTTATAAAGAAGTCCTCGATGCGTTACAAAAGTGTTTGATTCAAATAAGAAAACCAGAAAATTCGCGACCAAAATGAACCATGCGACTGCATGGTTATAAAAAAATTTCACTGTTCATCTTCTGTTGGTAC
The DNA here is from genome assembly GCA_035079005.1 of Fraxinus americana. Taxonomy (NCBI): domain Eukaryota; kingdom Viridiplantae; phylum Streptophyta; class Magnoliopsida; order Lamiales; family Oleaceae; genus Fraxinus; species Fraxinus americana. Next base: position 145,583 of record JAVHZT010000093.1, on the reverse strand, counting down.
TTTGGCGACTGCATGGACTTTCTACCATGCGATAGCATGATAGAAATTACTTTCCCTTTGATTCACTTTGGTCCCCAAGTTTGTTTCATCCACCTTTTGGCCTTGATTCATTCTCCTTCTTCTTCTAGCATCCCATGATATCACAATGTGTTACTTAGTTCAATTCCATGCTTGATTCACCATTCGGGTCATCTTCTGAATAATTTCATTTTGGTCCTCGAAGTTTTATGTTCTTCTATTTTGGTCATTTTTCTTTCGTTTTCTCATACTCTTCATTCCATCCATTTTTGTAATCCTACAAACACGAATTATATCGAATTAAGAGTGTGTTCGGTAGGGATTTTGGGGGAAGAATTGATTTTTGAATAGTGATATGATGGGAAATGTGTGGTTGAAAAAGAAGAAAAAAGTATTGATGTGATGAAAATATTATTTTATTGAAGAATGTGTGGTTGAAAATGAGAATTGATTTACTGTAGAAAATGAGAATTTGTACCAAACAGGCTCTAAGCCATATTTCAATATATACATCAAAAAATTTCCATGTTTTGTGACCTAAATAAGTGTACAAAAATGCACTTATCATCCACCGTCAGTTGACCTCAAAAATGGAAAAAAAGGCAAATTTTGACCAATTTAAAAATTGGCATATTCATCCATTCCTATTTCAAATCCATCTTGGTTGGTGAAATACAAAATTTACCAAAATCCACAAAAGTATCACTTGAAAAAAAATCGATCAAAGTGCCCCAGTACACTCCCTAAAAATACTTGGTTAGTAAACAAGGCGGCAACCATGGCGATTGAAATGTTGTGCCCGTACTGCTCCGCCGCGAAGGGATGTTGCCCTACCAACACCAGCGACCATTACATAACCGAGTGCGCGTCGTGCAGTCGTGTAAAACACAGCCCAACCACCTCTTCCATATCTGTGCACAAGACTCCCCTCTCTGTCTATCCATCTCCGACCTCCCCACCCCAATCGTCTCTCACCCCGACGATCCCTTCGAGCCAACTGGGTTCATTACTGCCTTGTCCACCTGGTCGCTCGAGCCCTACCCGATATTTGCGGATTCTTCATTCACCGGTCACTTAGCTGAACTTGAAAGGGTGCTTGAAACAACGTCGCCGAGTAATCCGAATTCGAACTCGGTGATGGTGGATAATTTAAGGGATTATTTGTAAATAATTGATGTAGCATCGATTTTGGGGCTTGATTATGATATTTCGGACCATGCTTTTTAGGGATTGTTCTTCGGTTACTTGTTTGAGGAATCGGAGCGTAGAAGCATTAGCCATTGCAACTCTTGTGCATGCCATTAGGGAAGCTCAATAACGTAGAACTCTTCAGGTATTGTGAATATAAGTTTGTTGCTTTAGCATCATTATAATTGGGTATTTCGTTCGAAACTTGTGTGAACTCTGAACATTTTCTGTGGGATTTGTGGTGGGTGGGGTGTTTGAATAAGATGGTGATTTTTTTTCTTTTATTTATTGTTTTTAAAAGGAAATTACTGTATGAACGGAAATGTCCCTCCTTAAAATGGTCAAAATATCCCTTTTTTAATTTTTCAGGTTGACTAACGTTGATTTGGACGGTTTCTGTCCAGATGGACCTTCGGTACGAATTTCTCAAAGGCTTAAGATCTGTAGTGGCACAAAGTGAAGGTTGAGGTAAAGTTTGCAAAAAACTAAAAAGTTTGGGATCGCGACTGTAATTTTCCCTAAATTTAATGGGCCAAAAGATGAAAAGAAGGATTAAAGTTGAATCATCCATGTTGACCGAATCGTTAAGTTTTTCTCCTTCCTTCTTGTCTATAAAAACTAGGTGAGATATTTTTGCATGTTTGAATTGTGTTTTAAGATTTTTCGACATCCTCTGATGTTAAAGACTTGTAGTGTATATAGGACAGGAGCTTAGGACATAAATAATCGTGTAAAAACTATTTATAATGCTCTCGAAGTCTTACACGTCAAGTAAAATTCGAAGTTGTGTGTCAGCAGAGCAACTCTGATTTAGCCTGAAAAATGTTGCATTTAAAAAATATTTGGGACATAAATACAAAAATAAACAAAAGTTAAGAGACTTTTATTCCAATTTAAATGTGATATGTTTAACAAAAAATGTTGTACCCATTACCCATTTATATTTAGCGCTTGTCTGGTTGACATTGTGACCAGATTTTAATAAGTTTTTTACATGTTTGCAATGGTCAGTGGGACCTAACTGCACTGTGTTTCTCATTATTACTTAAATAAGAATGAATTTTCTTTTGAAGGGGCAAAATGGTAATTTTATTGAATTTATTTAAAAATAATGACTAGCTCACTGACACGCATGCCGTACAATTGTAAGAATTTGTCTAATAACTGGCTAAGAATGACTACAAAACAAGGCCTTAATTAAAAAGTAAATGGAAAATAAAAAGACAAATGTTATCCCATTTTTATATGTGAAAATTGCAGCGGAGGTCCCGAACTTTTTAATTCGCTGCAAATTATACTTTAATTTTTTATTTTTGCATTCTTAACCTTTGAATGTGGCTCAAACATGCTTTAAATAAAAAATGAAAAAAAAAATTCCAAAACCAGAAACCAAAGACCACTGGCCACCGTCACCCTTCACACGTTGCTATACCGCACCAACCACTGCACGCCATTGCTGTTGCGGTGTACCGTACCTCACTAACCACAGTCACCAAAAACCAAAAACAAACAAATGAACTTCATCTTCTCAGTGTAGTACCGTGCTTATCGTCACCGTTGCCATCGACAACTACAGCCACCATGGGTGAGCAAAGACCCAGACACAACATGAAATCCAATCTCACAATTCTAAACCTCCATCGCCAACTCAGTCCCAGAAATCTAAGCCTAATTTCGATTCTAATGCACAAGTCCGCTGCTACCAACCCATTCAATTGAGCCACTTCCCACCGCATCCACCAATGATTTTCCGAAAACTTTCCATAAATTGAGTGATTTGGTCCCATCAAACCAAGATCAATTGCAAGCAAAGCAAAATCCAACTCAACAAATCTTTAATTTTGATAGTAAAATCTATATAAAATAATAATAATAATAATAATAATAAATTTCTGAGCCACTTTTTTTGACTGCATGTAACAGCCAATAAAAAAAGAGTAGCTCAAAACAAGGGATATAACACCAACTCAACAATTCAATAAAATCAACCAGTGATTTCATAATTCAGCTCAATTATGCCCCTAAACTCCCATACTTCCCCAAATCTTCTCCACCTAGATCGGCATTTTCAAGGACTTTTTCCCGACAACAATGCAGTATCTAAGACTAGAGGTGTCAATCCGGGTGGTCCGGGCCGGGTCGGCCCGTCAACATGTGAGCCCGGTAACGGCCCGCGTGAAAAAAAGTCCGCCCGCTGCGGGTTCCGGGCCGGTTACGGGTCGGCCCACAATTTTGGACTACAACCCAGGCCCGCCCGCTGACCCATCCGGGTCGAGCCCATGCGGGTCACGGTCATGATTCGTTAGGTTTGGCACGTATGATTGTATAAATAAAATTATAAAAATATAGAATTTTTCATATTTATAGCAAAAAATATATTTTTTTTGTTAAATGTAAACTAAGAATTGAACAAAATGATAAATTCATAATTATATCAAGAAATTTTTACATAGAATTCAAATTTAACGTTACATGAATTATTTATAACTTTGCAAACTTAAATTTAACTTAAACAAATAACAACTACATCAAAATGCATATCTAATTTATCCACTTCATCTTCTTCTCAATCCAAGATTTTTACAAATTTTTGCAAATTCTTGTTATCTAGAATCTGAACAAGAAATATAATTAATAGATTCTCTAATTATACTTATTTGTGGTGTTATTAATTTCAAACCATCTTGCACAACTAAATTCTCCCCTCTTTTTTTTGAATTTTTTTTATTTTTATTTTTTGATTTTTTTTTTTGTTTGGCTCTCTCCCCCCCTTTTTTTAATTTTTGTTTTATTTATTTTTTTCAATTTTTTTTACGGGCCGCGGGTTAACCACGGCCCGTGGGGGTGCAACCCGCGAAGCCCGCGGGTTACACCTCCTTGGCCCGTGAACCGCCCGCGGTCCCGATTTTCACGGGCCATGGCCGGCCCGTCCGTCTTGACACCTCTATCTAAGACTATCATCAAGCCTCCAACAGTTCTTCCCATCAATGTAACACTCGGGTTTGAATCCCTAAATCTGTCTACCAAACCGGGTGGGAAATTTGTATGCATCAAATCGGTCTATGGCGGTGATACCAATTTCGTAGACGAGAAGTTTCTAATAGTAGGCATCGACGTCGTTTTCGAAAACAGAGACCAGGCCAATGCTCGTAATGACCACGTGCTTCTTAGGGTCAGTCTCGTGCTTGTGAGCTAAATAAGCGGAGATAGTGAAGGGGGAGTTTATTGTTTCAATGGCTACTGAACAATTAAGTCCATGTTTTCAATTGCTCTGAAACTTGAGATGTCGAGTTTTGACAACTAAATTTTGAAAAACGTTGAACGTTATTCACTGGTATCACTTCCGTTTAAAGCCTATAACGAAATTGATGACGTGATCGGCGGAATGTACACGTGGCATCCAGCCACATAGTTAAACTTTGAGATTTTCGAATTTTGTTCATTAAAATTTGGAAAAAATATTCGATTGCTCACTCAACTTTGAAAAATATCTTCTACTGCTGACTGAACTTTAAGGTGGTTGAATTTTGATCGCTAAATTTTGAGATAGTCGAAGTTTAGCCATTAACTTTTTAAAAGGCTTTTGGTTGCTCACTAAACTTTTGAAAAATGTCTTCTACCGCTCACTAAACTTTGAGATGATCGAATTTTGACCACTAATTTTTTGAAAACGTCTTCTATTATTTACAATAAATTTGAATTTAATTAAAATTCGTTGTTACGGTTTTGATTAAAATTTGAATTTAATTCAATTTTAACAACAAATTTAGTTCATGTTTGGTAGTAATTAAAATCAAGATTTATTAAACTCAAAGTCAACAATTAGTTTTAACCACATATTTATAAGATCCACAACTTTTCAACAATACATTTCATCAACTTCTATTAAAATCTTCTAAAAATTTGATTTTAATCCCAATCAAACAAGCGTGTATTGTGTATTTCGTTGTAAAAATCAAATATTAAAAATAAAATTTAATTTAATTTTAATAACAAATTTATTGTGTAGTTCATTGCAATTAGTAGTCACTTCCTTTGCATAGCTTTGCAAGCACTGTATATCATAATATTTGAATTTTGCAATGAAATAATACAATAAATTTGTTATTAGAATTAAATTAAAGCTGAGTTTTAATATTTGAATTTACCACGAAATACATAATAGTTAGAATAAATTAAATCCAAATTTTAACAACGAATTTTAATTAAATCCAAATTTATTGTTAGGAATAGAAGACATTTTTTAAAGTTTAATGACCAAAATTCAACCATATCAAATTTTAGTGGCCAAAATTCGACCACCTCTAAGTTCAGGGAGTAATAGAAGACGTTTTTTTAAAATTTAGTGATCAATCAAAGACATTTTTCCAAACTTTAGTGGTGAAAATTCGACCATCTCAAAGTTTAACAGCATGATGGGATGTCAAGTATACATTCCATCCGTCACATCACCAATTTCGTTATAATTTTAAACAGGAGTTATACCAGTGAGTAATGTCCAACATTTTCCAAAGTTCAATGGCCAAAACTCGATATTTTAAAATTCAGTGAGCAATTGGAGACATAGACATAAGTTCAGTAACCATTGGAACATTTAACTCGTGAAGGGGTGTTATTTCTTGTGTTGATTGGGAAGTTTGGCGTTGTTGGTACTGGAGTGGGACGATGGGGGTGGGGGTGTCGAAAAGATGAAGTTAATAGGGATGTTTTAGTTTTTTTATTTAGTTATTTTAATTATATATTTTACTATAGAAAATGTTAATTTACCATTTTACCCTTAATTTGTCAAGTTGTGTCAAAGTATTAACTTTTGGGTTGACTAACGGAATAATGGATGAATTCTGTCAAATGAATTTCGTCTGCAATCAAAGTGAAAGGTTTGAGATTGCAGCCGCAAAAACAAAAGGTTAAAATGTAGTCTATAACAAATTAAAATGTTTGGGACATCAGTTGTAATTTTCCCTTAATTATTACTAAGAACTCGCTCTTGTTTTGAATTCAGAGATCTCGAGAAAAATTAAATTACTAATCAGACTCTCTAATTTATGGAATAAATTATAAGAGAGAGGCAATCTTCCTCAACCCAACGGGAAATTATTAAAAATATCCAAAATTTAGCAATAGCCTTTCCAGAATACCCATTTTCACTATTCAACCATATAAACTACCTAAAATACCCCTAAAAACAATAATTGCAACCAAAGCTATCAAAATAAGAAAAGAATACAATTAAGTCCTAGTTTACAAAATGACTAATAAAAATTATAAAAAACCAAAAGAGGATCATATAAAATTAAAAAGATAGCTAAAGATAAAAAAGGAAATTGAATTTGAAAATGAATTTAATAAGATTGGATATCAAGAACAATTAAATGCATCTCAAAAAATATTGAAATGTTTTAAAGAAAATATGATGGAAAATTTTGTTAAATGAATAGTAAGATCTATAATAACAAAAGATATACAAGATATTATAGATAAATTGGAAAAAAGGAAAAAAAATATTTCTAAATACGAGATACCTTTTAATCCAAATATAAATATAATAACAGATCTTGAAAGTATAAATTCTCAGATATTATTAGATTTTGAAAATCTATTAGAAACATTATAAGACCAATTTTTTAACTGATTATTAGATTTTAAAGTTTATTAGATTTTTAGATTTTTGGTCGCTTATAGTAGCACCCCAGAATTGGTAACAGAGCCATAAAGAGCCATGCATAGGATCCATAAGATATATAAGAATTATTAAAAATAATGAAAATCGAAGATTTAGGTGATAAATACCATATAATAAGAGAAAAGTTTAACATAATAATTATAAAACCAATATTAAATAATGAAAGTGTAACAATTACATTAAAAATACTTGAAAAATTACCTATAGAGATAAAACAATTTATAATTGAAAAAATAAGACTAGATATTGTTAGAGATATGTATACTGGTGAAATGGTACTAGAAACCTATGAAAAACATATGTATGATTTAATTGAAAAAGAAATAAGAAAATATGACTAAAAATAAAAATGTTATAGAAGTTGCAGTTACCAAAACATACTGGTATTATATGTTAGAAGATAATCAAGGAAACTATATAATTGAACCATTTCCTAAAAAATTGAAAATAATAACATTATTTATAATTAAGGAATTGTCTAGAGAGATAAGAGAGCAAATATTAGATAAACTGGTAATAGGAATTATAATTGATGAATACATATATGAAAAGATTGGTAAAGAATTTGAAAAAGAAGAAATTATGCTGCATTGTAAAGAAAAAATACAAGAACTATCATTAATTAATTCTTAAATATGAATAATAATTTGAATAAAAGGTTAAACAGGATAAAAATAATTAATCACCAAATATTAGATGAATTATTAACTCCTGAGAAAATAACAAAATATCAAGAAAACCAAATACTAAAATTAAAACAAGAAAAATATAAGGAAAAAGCAAATTATTTTGAAAAATTAAAAAGACTAACAACTGATGAAAATAAAAAACAGAAGTATGATAAAATTATAAAAGATTGTAAAGATACTGAATGCAGAATATATTATTTCAACCAATCAAAGAAAAAGATAATCAAATGGAAGAATTAAAAACATTAATAAAAATGTTAATAACTGATGTACAAAATTTAAGGAATGAAATAAAAGAAGATTTAAATATATTAAAAATTGAAATTAGAGAATTAAAAGAAGATAATAAATGCAGAGACAAGAAAATAGATAAAAAATTAATAGAAAAAGAAATGTCTAAAATAGGAAAGAAGCATATAAAACAAGAAAATCTAGTAATAGAAGCAGGTAGTATGGATGATTATTTCAGAAAAGATATTTTACCAAAAATAATAGAAGAAGAGGAAAATTTCAAAAAATCATTAGAAAAAAGAAAAAAATATAGAAGAAATTCAAGAAGAAAATAAAAATGAATGAAGAATTAGATTTACTAATAGAAAATTTTGATCAACTAAGTCTAGAAAATATAGATGAATACCAAGTTTTAATGAATACTGGAGGAGGACCTACCCCAACAAAAACCTCTAATCAAAATATTGATTCAAATGAAAGTTATGCACCTATATATAATAAACCCTATAAACAATTCTATGATAAAATAATAAATAGACAACCACCTAAAGGAAATAAATATAGAGATAGATTTGAACTAAATGATAATTATGACAAACCAATTAATCATGGAGGAATAAAATTAGATTTAGATTGTAAAATAGATACTAAGAAAGCCTTATTGACTTGGGCAGATTCAATGATACTATTTTTTTTATATAACAAAGATGATACTTGGGAAAATAGAGATAGAAGAATAGATTACTTAATAGCATCATTTGAAGGAAATGTAAGAAATTGGTGGGAAGGAGTTAATAATGATACTAGATTATCAATGAAAAGAAACATACAAACAAAAATAATAAAATCAGATAAAGAAAGAATAGAAAGATTAGTAGCATATATAGCAAATGAATTCTTAGGAGAAGAATGGATTAGAAATTTTGAAAATGAAGCAAAAAGATAAAAAGATGATGCTAGAATAAAATTAATAAATTTAACAATTTGTGATATGTGTAAAATAAAAGAATACACTTGTGAATTTAAAAATTACTTACTGAATTACCTGGAACATGGGGAATATATTTTAAAATAGAATTTGAAAAATATGTAAAAGATAATATAGGAATACCAAGGTCTTTAGGATCAAGGATAAAATTTCTATTTGATAGACTTGCATATATATGTCAACAAAGACAATTATTAAAAAAATCAGGAAAATTAACAAGAATATGTTGTGAGGATATGGAAAAACCTACACAATGGAGATGTTATTTTGAAAGAAAAAATATTAAGAGAAAACATAAAAATAGGAGATTTACAAAATTCAGAAATTTTAGGAAAAAACATACAAAACCTAAAAGAAGATATTATAAGAGAAAATTTAACCCGAATAAACAACAAAAGAATAGACCTTATAATAAAAAAGATAAAAGTCAATACAAATGTTGGAATTGTGGAGAAACATGTCATATAAGTCCATATTGTGATAAAAAGAAGGTTAGGATATTACAAATAGAATATTTAGGAATAAAAGATGAATTAAGTGAGATATCTGATATTGAACAATACTATGACCAAAAAGTATATGTAAGTGAAACAGAATCAGAAGAAAATGAATCAGAATCCGAATAAAGAGATTGAAGAAATAGAAAAGGATAATATAGAAACACAAGAATACGAAGGAATAGAATGATACGGATTAAAAGTAACTTTTGATAATAATAAATTCAAAAAATTACAGAAACTATCTTTAGATTTAAAGGTAGGAAAATGGGAAATCTTTGATAAGATTTGGAAAAGAGAAAAAATAGTTATAAATGAATATCATAAGATTGAAAAAACTATAGATGTTAGAACAACTCAAGGAACACATAAATTAAATCTTTTAAGAAAGAATACAATTGATGAATTATTATCAAAAATTAATAAAAAACAAAGTGAAAAGATCCAATATGTTTATTTAGGTGGAATACAAATAATGTTTAAATCCTTATTTAGGGAAGGAATAAATTCACCCTTAACAGTAAGTCTACATGATGGAAGAATAATAAATTTAAGAGATAGTTATTTAGGAACCATAGAGGGAAATTTAGCATATAAGAAATTAATATTTATTTGTTACCCAAAATATTGTATTTCTTTAAAAGATAATAATTTTAATGAAGTTTTAGGATTGCATTTTAAATTACATAGGAATGATATAATGCAACCAGGAGACCAAATCATGACTATTGAATATAGAGCTTTATATACATTTACTAATTCTAATTATGGGAATATTTATTCTAAAAAACCATATATAGAAGTTCATAAGGAATGTAAAGATATTGGTAAAATTATAGAGCCAAACAAATAAATAAATTTTATTCCAAAGGAATATGAATTTAGGATATCAACGGATAAACCTGATATAATAGAATTTAGGGAAGAAAAATACCCTGATAAAAATATAATATTTAAAGATGGAAAATTAATCAGAAGATCAACAAGTCTTAGAATACCTAGACTATTAGGAGAAAATAGTCATACAAGAGAAATGAAATTAAATAGGAATATAAGAAATATGAAAATAAATGAAGAATATTTCAATGGAAGAGAAAGAATATCAGGACCGAACATATTAATAGATATTGGAGCTAATGAATGTCATATAGTTTCAATAAGAAATAAAGGTTTAGTACCTTATAAAACAGAACCATATAGATATGTAAACTTTGATGGACAAATACATACTACAGAACTAGAAGTTAAAGTACCTATAAAAATAAGAGGAATTGACCTTATTGTGCCATGTTATATAGATGAAAGTATGAATATAAATCCACATATATTATTAGGAATGAGTTTCTTAAATGAATTTGAAGATTATAGTATAAAGAGAGAAGGATTATATATATTTCATAATGGACAAAATATATTATGTAACAAAGATTAATAATCAAATAAGTTTTTCATTAGCAGTATATATACAAGTTACTATTATAGAAACAGATATAACAACTTGTGCTTTAATAGACACAGGAAGTGATATAACTATATTTAAAAGCTTTTTAATTAAGACATGGGAAAATAAAAGTAAAATAAAAATAACAGGAGTTACAGGAGAAAAAACCCAGATAATAAATAGTGCTGATAAGATTAGTATAATTCTTGGAAGTAAGCAAATAATAATTAATAAGATATATAGCTATGATAAATTAGAATGTGATATCTTATTATGAAATGACTTTATACAACAATTCCAATATTATAAACAAAATAATTATATGATTATGTTACAAACCCCTTGTGGACATTTATTAAAAATACCAAGAGAATTTAGACCATACAGAGTTCAGCCAACCCAGCTTGGTGATAGATGGGAGAAAAAACTAATTATACATAATGAAATAAGAAATAAAAGAATAATGTATAAAAAAATCCTAAAAAAAGAAGTAGAAATAAGTATAGGAAAAATTATAGAACAATTAGAGAAAATTTATGGAGAAAACCCATTGATATTTTGGAAACCATACAATCCTAAAGCAAAAATAGAATTAACAGAAAATGTGATTATAAGAGTAAGACCAATGACATATACTATACAAGATACACAAGAGTTTAATGTTCAAATAAAAGAATTATTAGAACAAAAACTTATTATACCAAGTAATGGACCCCATAGTAGTCCAGCCTCTATGTTAATGAAACATTCTGAGCAAGTTAGAGGAAAAGCCAGAATGGTTATAAATTATAAGGAATTAAATAAATATACTAGATTTGATGGATACTTTTTACCAAATAAAGAAGTCCTAATAAACTTTGCAAAAGGAAAACAATACTATTCTAAATTTGATTGTAAATCAGGATTTTGGCAGATAAAAATGGAAGAAGATAATATACAATATACAGTCTTTAGTACACCCCAAGGCAAATATGAATGGTCAGTTATAGCTTTTGGATTGAAAAATGCACCTCAAATATATCAAAGAAGAATGGATGATATATTTAGAAAATTTAATAAATTTCTAATAGTATATGTAGATTATATATTGATATATTCCAATAATAAAGAAGAACATAGAAATCATTTAATACAATTCATAAATGAATGTAAAAAGGAAGGAATTGTCATTTTTAAAAAGAAAGCTATTATAGAAAAACAAGAAATTGATTTTCTTGGATTAACAATAGATAATAAAGGAATTAAATTACAAACTCATATATCTAAAAAGATAAGTAGTTTTCCAAATAAATTAGAATCTAAAGAACAAATACAAAAATTCTTAGGATGTCTAAATTATGTTGAAGGATTTATTGAAATTTTTTTCAAAAAAGAGACATAAAATACAAATTTTAGTTAGAAAAACGAATACTAAGGGATGGAATAATGAACATACAGAGATAGTTAAATCATTAAAAGAAGAATGCAAGAATTTACCAAAATTAAGGTTACCAGATGAAAAAGATAATTTAATTGTCAATACAGATGCCTCAGATAAATATTGGGCGGCTCTATTAAAAACAGAATTAAATGAAATTTGCAGATATTTAAGTGGAACCTTTAATCAAGCTGAAATAAATTATACTACACATGAAAATGAATTATTAACAATTATTAGAGGAATAAAGAAGTTCTCATTATTTTTATTATCTAAAAAATTTATTGTTGAAACTGATAATTCTCAAGTTGTAGGATTAGTCAGAAATAAGCTACCAATGGAACCTCAATATAGGAGATTGCATAGATGGCAAGGATATTTATCTTATTATAATTTTGATATTGTTCATATTAAAGGAGTGAATAATTACCTTGCAGATTTCCTCAACAGAAATATTGAATTTGCAGATGGATAATATAAAAAAGATACTAGATGAGCTTAAAGCCATGGCTATTTATGCCAGGGATGAAGCTGAAGATATCCAACATGGGATGGATAAGATGAACGAAATTTTACAATATAATGTAAATATTATGATGGAAATAAGTTCATCACATATGAAAGTTACTAATGATATTATTGATCGAATTGAAGCTATTGAAGCTCAATTAGGATCATCAGATACCAAAGATACCAAAGATACTATTGGATACAAACAGGTTGATACCAAACAGGTACAAATACGGAGTGATCCACCAAGCGGAAGCAGCAGTGGACCAAAAAAGGATATTACTATTCAAAGTCCCAAAAAGATTATTATCAATGAAGGACATTCTAAATCCATCAGGATACAACCAGATGAAGAAGATGAAATCCCTTTGTCTCCAAAAGAAGAAGAATACAAGATGATTACCAAAATGATGTATGAAATTCGACCAACTGAATCATATTTCATTTCACCAGGAGATCATATATATCCAAGGATAATAATGATGAAAGGATCCGAACCAACAATGGTAAAAATGATGGCTGATTATGGATATTTGGATTTAATTTATCCAGATAAAAATTTTAAAGAACTTGAAAAATTTGATGATATATTCAAATTTGAAGTGTCCAAATATGCTCAAGGAAGATCCATATATTTAAAATTTTATACTCTTAGTCCAGAAATGGATAGAGGAATATACTACCCATCAGAACATATTATTACAATTGGATACGTTGGATGAAATTTTTGTATGGACATTGGAGAAATCAACAAACCATTACCAATGTTTACCAGAGCATGGATTAAGAACCGAAGAGTTCTTGGATATAAAGTTCTTTACAATATGGCTAAAAATCTTTATGCAAAAAGATTTAAATGCTTATGCCAATACGAAGGATGGACCTTGCTTGCAAATGATGGAATACAAAGATCTGATATTCTTAGAGATTATATCAATAAATTTGATACACATCAGATGTCGGGATGCATATCTACCTTACAACGAGCATGTGAAGCAAGAGATTGCCCCACCTGCCAACAAAATAAAAAAGGAGATTCCAAAGAGATAAGGAAGATGTGACTAAAGGAAGACAGCTGCATAAGAAGACAGATACCTAAAGAAGATGTGACTCTAATGGAGGGGCCAGAAGGCTCTTAATTTCAAAACATAAATAGTTTAGTGTTTTATGACGAATGCAATGATATAAGAGGCCAATAATTTTGCCTCAATTGGATGTATAAATAGAAGCCTTTAGGCTAAGGAAAAGACAGAACGAATTGGAGAAAAAAAAATTGAGCACTCAACTTGTGAGAAAGCCAAATCTTCTGTTTGAATACCAATTTCTCAATATCAATACGATCCAGATATTATCATTCACATTCCAATCCTCTTAAACAAATATGAGATTCTAAACTACTTTTCCCGTAGATTCTTGAAAGATTGAAGAAGAAATTTATTTCTTATTTTAACAAAAAGAGAGTTTTCTTTAGTTAAGATTTATAGTTTTAATTCTAAGAACCGACACAGTGAAGGCAAGAAGCTGAAATAGCAAAGAACCCTATTAAGGCAGATGGCCGCTTGAGGGAACAGTTTGCATATTCAGAGCCTGAAGGTTACTCGATTCTAAGGAGAGGAACTTAAAGATCAGAATTAAGGTAAAACTTTTGTTTTTGTTAAATTTAGAAATAATTCTTCTTAGATCTTAAAGAATCGTAGGGATCAATTATTATAATGTTTAAATTTAAATGTCTATTCATGATATTTGAATTATTATCTCATTATATTATCTGATATGCTAGGATATACAGTTACATGATTAGATAATTTGTTAGATAAGATGTTAGATGAAATGAGATTTATTTAACAAGAATTTAATAAAAAAGAACATGGTGAAACCATAATTGAAGAGCTTAATACAAAGTTAATAAGATATATTGAAAATTACCCCGACACACTACAACTTAGAAATGAGTTATATATTAAAAATCAAGAAGGAAGAAATATAGGATAAAAATCCAGGATATACAGTTAAAGGATTAGATAACTTGTTAAAAAGAATGTTAGAAAAGATAAAAAATATTAGAACCCAACTAGAAAATAGAAATAAACCATATGAGGAATATAAGAAACTTATAATGGAATATGAACAAAAGATTATAAATTATGCTAATCTAGTAGATCAAATGATAGATTTATTGGATAGAGTTGAAAATATAAGAATATAATATATCAATTGTCAAAACTATTTATAAAGAAAGGATATACTTTGTAATAAACAAATTATATATCATTAAGGGTAAAATAGACTTTTTCATAAAAATCCAAATGGATCTAATATACCCGGCTAGTTTGGAAAATACCCCCAACCCAACTTGCTCCGCCCCGGATCCTTCCTATTTCTCGGGAAGCGGGCCTCTTTCTGAAAAAATATAATAAATTTTCATAAATTCAAACTTTAGTCACTCATTAATATTGTATTATCAAACCATTTGGAAATTTTCGAAAAAGCTAATCAATGGTTTTTCTCTACATCGGAACAATAGGGCAGTCAGAATCATAATTTGTATCGATTAAACAAATTGTTGGAATTCTCAAAGTTGGGATTCAGCCATTTGTGCCCCGCAATAAACAAAGAAAACTAGACAGTTTGGTCAAATAATGAATTGCAAAATTAAATCATTTTATTAATTTAACGACTTCAGAAAGCAGAGAAAAGGCCCCATAGTTTCCCAATTTCCTTAATTGAAGCCATATTCAGTAGAAATTAAACATGATCAAATACTGACACACAACAGAAAATATTCAATGATCATGCAGATTAATTTGCAGCCGTTGATTCTTTCTGCAAACCCAATTTTCTTGCTTGAAGTTGAAACTCAGCAGCAGCAGCCAAGATCTTGACACTCTGCACTGGGCTTAGAATCTCCACAATCTTCCTCACCACTGATGCACGAAGATCATCAGCATCACCTACAATCTCAGCCATTGATTTCTTCAAATCATCCATTGCAGTACCAAACTCAGGTACTTCACCATCTACCAATTTTCCCGTTTTCTTCATAAGATAAAAAATTGGTGGCTCAGCCAAACTCTCTTGAATTCTTGCCATGGCTTGTTCCTTGTCTCTTTCTCCTCTTGTAATTTCAGCCCTCACCAATGCAATCCTGCGGGATTGTTCATCTGATAAAAATTCTCCCACTGAGTTCTTCACCAGTGGGAAAACCATAGAGGGTTTAAACCCGGAAATCCAAAGCAAACTGCGCTCGAAAGAGGTCAGCCATGGCGGAGAAAAGCACACAAAAACATCGGAATTGACTAATTTGGTTTTCTCTTGGTAATATTCTTGGTAATGGGATAAAACTTTTGCCACCAAATCTTTGCATTCTTCTTCATCTTTATTGGTCGATTCCGAAAGGAATTGAAGTTCTTCGAGATGGATTTGTTGTGAAATAAGCCAATTTTCGAAGAAGGAAGTGAAAGTCGCCCGAACAATTGAACCCACCATGTTCTGGCGCCTGAGAGGGAGTAAATTACCCCCTGTTCATGGCTTTAAATAGTTTTTTGGGCTAGATTTTTCTTAGTCATTAAGCTTCTTAATTTGTATATAGAAAAATCCCGCCGTATGGGACTTTTCTTCGGAAGTAAGTATTTATAAAAATATTTTTGTTGCGAAGCGGTGATTCTTCCATCATCTGCTTGATTTGCTGGTTTATCCGTTGAAATATGAGTTTCTTGAGACAAAAATAGAAAAATGCTAAGGAAACTAGAATATGACGAAAATGAAAAAGAATAGTTATTGAATAATGATATTTAGCATCAGCAGTGCTAGATCACTAGTTTAGGTGGCCAAGGTTGATAGGTGCAACATTTAAATGAACATATTATTTAGTGCTTGTTTGGTAAAAATTAAAATTCAATTAAAATTGAAAATATAGTCGTTATTGGGTCCCACTCGTCTAATAAAAGTCAACAATAATGGCTAATTTTTCAATTTTAATCCGATTTTAATCTCTACCGAACACGTCCTTAATGACATCTAATTGTCATCTAAATTGGTGCTAAATAGCATTACTCATAGTTATTAGGTGTGGATCTTGTTTTTTGTACCTTTCTCGATCCTTTAAACATGGCGGGTGCAACATGGGACGAGTGATTTTGTCATTATTAGTTTTCAGTGATTATTAGAAGTGGTTGCTTTAGTATCGATGGTATTTAATAAAATTATAAGTGGATGATATCACAATAAATATTAAAGGGGGTATTTGATCCTCATTATAATCAGAAATATGATTATTGGAATTGTTTTTTTGAATTGCAATGATCATATTTCTTATTATAATGAGAAAAAAATGGGAATCAAACAAGTGCTAAAAGTGAACTATGAGTATAGCGTTAATTATACGAGAACTATGCTACTAAATAACGAAATTAATAATCCTTATTTTATTTGAACGGTCAATTAAACAGATGAGTGCATTAAACTAAACCTACTTTAAAAAAATAAAATCAAGTTGTTGGTTGGAAATTGGAATAAAGAAATTTGAGATGTTAAGTAAGGGCCTGTTCTCTTTGTCGTTTTCGGGCATGTTCTCTTTGTCGTTTTCGAAAACGCCCAAAACGCGTTCTCTTTCCTATTTTCGAAAACGAGTTTTTGAAAACACAAAAAAAAATTGCACTGAAAACACAAAATGGTGTTTTTAACGTTTTGGATGTTTTCTGTACAAAACATGAAAAATTTTGAAAACGCGCAAAACACACCCTACTGTTCCAAAACGACCCATTTCTTCCCCAACCCAAATCCGTCTGTCTCTTCCATCTTCTCTCGTCTCCAGAACAGAATAGCCGGCGATCTCCTCCTCTCTGCAACTGGACGCTGCTGTTGGGCCGGTGCCGACGTCGGAGTGGGGACTGAGGAGGTGACGCTGTGGTGAACACAGCGTCTCGAGCCATTCGTCGCGACCCATGGGAGGCGACGCTGCTGTGGACGTTCGTCTCTGTCGCCTCTCTCTTCGACGCCGGGCAGTTCGTCTCAGCCCCATCTCTCTTTTTTCTGTAGTATTTTTGTTTGGACATTTTTTGGTTGTATTGATTTTGGTGGTGGTAGATGGTTGATGATGGTGTTGATTGAGGTCGATTTTGGAAGTGGTTGAAGGTGGTGGTGGTGTTGATTTTGGCAGTGCAAAGAGGTGGAGGTGGTGGTATTGATTTCGGCAGTGGTTGAAGGTGGTGGTGGTATTGATTTAGGTCGGCAGGGCAATGGTTGAAGGTGGCGGAGGTGGTGTTGATTGAGGTCGATTTTGGAAGTGGTTAGGGTGGTGGTGGTGTTGATTTTGGCAGTGCAAAGAGGTTGAGGTGGTGATGTTGATTTCGACAGTGGTTGAAGGTGGTGGTGGTATTGTTTTAGGTCGGCAGGGCAGTGGTTGAAGGTGGCGGAGGTGGTGTTGATTGAGGTCGATTTTGGAAGTGGTTGAGGGTGGTGGTGGTGTTGATTTTGGCAGTGCAAAGAGGTGGAGGTGGTGGTGTTGATTTCGGCAGTGGTTGAAGGTGGTGGTGGTATTGATTTAGGTCGGCAAGGCAGTGGTTGAAGGTGGCGGAGGAGGAGGTGGTGGTGTTTGTGGCGGTGTTGTGGTGGTTTCTTTAAAAAACTATTATACACAAAACATTGATTTGAGTTTCAAAGTAAACGTGTTTTCTAGTTTCATGTTTTCAGAAATAGTTTTCCAAAACAACAAACAGAACGCATTTTCAACAATTTCAAAACGGACACTCAAAACACAAAACACAAAACGAATTCAAAACTCAAAACAGAAAATTGAAACACAAAGAGAACGGCACCTAAGATTTCACGACTTCTATAGTTTATCTAGTTCAATTTCACTTTATAAACTTGGGGAATATATCAAAATTTTTTTTTTTTAATTTACTTGATAGTTTTTACGAGTAAAATCAAAACTACTTAGTTATAAGAATTCAATATATCTCTTCGTGTTTTACAGATATAACTAACTCCAGATAACCACTACAACAAAAACAGCCTACGGCAACGTTCAAAAAACGTTGCCTTAGACCTTTTGCAACGTTTGGACGTGTGTTGCAAATCAAAGTACTGCCGTAGAGTAGGACTCCCACGGCAACGTTTTTTAAACGTTGCCGTAGACCTCCTACGGCAACGTTTTTTAAACATTGACAAATGGTTTTTTTTTTATTATTTTTTAACAGCAATTTATGCAAATTGATTGACAAAATTGAAAATGAATCCTTATGAACAAATTTTGGAATTGCATAAAAATTGATAATTTTATTACAAATTTTTGAATCCACACACTTGAATATTAGAATGTGATACAACAACATATAAATAAAAAGGAGTTTCAAAATGAAATAAAATGGTAATACATTAAAGGACTTCGAGTAGAGATCCCTAATCTATTGTCTAGTACGAGGAGTTTCAACATTAATTCCTCGATTCATATAAACAACGATACAAAACCATGCATCCACATCTACTAATTAGCAATCTGACTTTGTTTGAAAGTAGTAAATGAACTTCCTTGTAATAAACTCTCATCGGCATTCCCTGGGCAGCACGGCCAGTGTTGAGAGCATATCCTTTTAAGAGTTAGCTATCTCTAGCACTTTTTCCATGGGCTTTAAGAATATTAATATTCCCTGAACAGAGAAAACATTGTTACAAATCACATTGTGCAAATCAAAGGTTAGAGGATCTAGACAAGAAAAAAATCATTTACTCTTTGGGGGAAATTACTTTCTCGTATCCAGCTATCAATTCTAAATCCACAAAACATGTGAGGTTCTTTTACTCACTGATTGGCACCATAGAATAGAAGTATCAAAATTAAATCCAACATAAAGTTCCTATCATATATAAAGCTCACTGGGTTCAGTTACAGGATAACATAAAAACCTCTACGAAACAAGCTAACAAAATAATACTAAACCATGAGCCACCAACCTTGATTGGATATTTAACTTCTCCCCTCACATTTGTCATCTTCACTGCTTGTATCACTTAATTTTACAAACACACTTAGAATATAAAAACATCAATTCAAATCTTTTAGTTGCAATTCCTTAACTCTTTCCCTACTCCTTTTGAGGTTTTCCACGGTATCCTTTCTCTTCCTTCATAATATAATGAAAATGATTAAATAATTGATGAACAAAAATCTTTCTAGCAATTCCAAAAGATAAAAATTGCAGGTTAAAGATTACATTTACCTGTCATTAGCAGGTAAATTTGATCGAAGAAGTTCGGATACTACAAGCTCTTCAGTTTTCTGTAACACAATTGATTTTCGATTTAAGGAAACTGAAAGAAAATGTTTAAATTTTTAAAAACGACAATAAATCAAACCTTTTTCTCATTGCGGAGATCATTCAAAACAAATCCAATATATCTCGCTTTCTTTAGCTTCAATTTTCTTTCTTTCTCATATTCTTTCAACTCAGCAGTGAGTTTATTCCTCCGGGCAATGTTTTTTTCAATTTTCTGCACAAGTCAAATTGATTTATAGTATAATGAATCCCACAAGATGTTCTCTCAAGTTTTTAGGATGCATTTCATTTTATCATTTTAGATAATCACTCTTTCTCACAATGGCCCCTTATCAACTAGATAAATATTACCTTTCACATGATCTGATTGAAATGTGAAAAATGGAAACAATCACATGATCTTATTGAACCAATCACAAACTGACTTTTGATACATAATATTAGCATATACAAAAGTTTAAGAAATTGAAAGATGCATGTGTTCTACCTTCAAACTACTCACACACCCTCCCTCCCTCCCTATGGAGTAACACAGTTAACTAAACACCAGTTTGATATCTTTGGTAATCCTTTTTCATCAAGTTGTCAGGAAGCTATATCTATACTACCTTCAAACTGCTCGATCACCCTCACTTTTGGAGTAAACTTAGGTTCAAATGTGGCCATGTATACATTAAAAACAATATAGTAGCAATCCCGTACCGATATCTAACAGAAAGAAAATTTATTTTCGGACGTATAAGAAGCAATGACTTAGCAGCTCATTTAATTCAACCTAACTTCATCCACTAATTTTCCAGTTTTGGACATCCAAATATTATTGTTTCTGAATTTTGGTGAAAATTTTGGTGAAAATACTATTGTTTCTAGTGAATGGTTCAACAATCCCAATAGTTCCAAAACCCAGGGAATCTCACTTTCTTTGCCTAGAAATCTTTCATTAGGTATTTATTCCTCTTATTGAATCAGTGTCGGGAATCAGAGATTAAAATACAAATTCAAAATCAAATTTATATATTCTTCTACATTTTACCCAATGGAAATCGAGTGTCCGATACAAAATTGATGAGCAACTCATACCTCATTTTCATTCCGAATTTTCTCTAGAATCCTTTCCTTGTAGTTGTAGCGACTGCTTTCATCCTGGGCTGCCTTCCCCTCCACATGGCGCACCCAGCCCAACCATGGGTCTTCCTCAATTTCGTCCATAACGCGATCGATTTTTGGCTGCAGTTAAGAGTTTGTACGAAAAATTCGGTGCTCACGATTGTGTGGTTGGTTGTTGTTGGTGGGCGTGGTGGCCGTTGGTGATTTTGTCCGGTGGGTATGGTGCTGGAAGGTGGAGGTGGCGGGTTGGTGAAGAATGAACGGAGACTTGGGTTAGAGAAGAAGGAACAATCTGTGAAGAGGGTTTGAGTTAATTTGGGGTTGGGTATATTTAAAAAAATATAAAAGTTTTCGCAACGTTTGACAAACGTTGCAAAAGGTGAGACCTTCCGCAACGTTTGTCAAACGTTGCGAAAAGTGAAACATTCCGCAACATTCAATAAACGTTGCAAAATGGGGTCTATCGCAACATTCTTCTAAAAAACGTTGTAAAAGGTAAATTATTAATATCTATGGCAACATTCACTTACTAAAATATTGCCAAAAGACCCTTTTAGCAACATTTATCAACAAATGTTGTCTTTTTAGTGTTGCAAATGGCTATTTTTGTTGTAGTGAACTATAAAATTCTGACATGATCACACAACAATAGGAGTATATCTCCCCCTCTTATCCAAATTTATGATTTTCGTAATTTTGGTCTAAACTCATAAATTTCCCATGATATCATTTGGTTCACAAATCATTCAGATAAAGCATTTAAAGTCTATAAATTCAACCAACGAAAACAAGAGCATGAAAAATATACTTTAAAGTCAAAGTCAAAAAGTAAATCATTAAACTAGGTTATATCATTCAACCTAACTAAGAAATTTAGCCAAGCATGTTTATCGAGTATAAACACAAAGTTCAAGAACGACCTCATCAGATTTATAATAGAAGATGAAAAGAAGGATTAAACTTGAATCTTCCATCTTGACTTTGAATCTTCAAGTTTTTCTCCTTCCGCCGTCTTGTCTGTAAAAACTATGTGAGAGATTTTTGTATGTTTGTGTTGTGTTTTTAAGATTTTTCGACATCCTATGATGTTAAAGACATGTAGTGCATATAGGATAAGAGTTTAGGACATAAATAACCAGGTAAAAACTCTTCATAATGCTCTTGAAGTCGTACAAGTCAAGTAAAACTCGAATTTTTGAGTCAATGGAGTTGTACACGCAACTCTGATTTGGCTTGAAAATGTCGTGTGTGCAACTTTCTGCAGATTGTAATAGTCTAGTGCACTTGCAACTTGATTTTCACTTCAAACTGTGCTCATGCAACTTTATTTAAGTTTATTTTTCTTTTTCTTTTCCTCGGTTTAGCTCGTCCCTTTCCTATTTTGGCCTGTTTTATTTATTTAAAATTGTATCTTTATTTATTTTGGCATGTTTATTTCAAAACATTCGAGAACTCTATTTTGTACTCACAGTTGAGTAAACTTGCTTTTTCCGAAACATTTTGGCTGTCTATTCAAGGCATATCTGTGAAACATACTATCTAAGCCTAGGGCTAATTCAGAATTTTTTTTGGAATTTATAAGCTAGATGCATGTATGTCATGGTTCATGAACATGCCAATTCATGTACTGATAGGGATTGAACCAATAATACAATAAATAGCAGAAACAACTTCAACCCCTTTGATTGTGCAGAATTAAAATGACAGTAATAATATCTAACTCCAACAACTCAAACACACTGCAAGAAAATAAATAATTGAACACAATTATTTGTTCACTAAGGAAACCTTTCGGTATGAAGGAAAAAACCCCAGGACCTAGTCTAGTAAAAGCCTTTCACTATGAAAATAATGGGATACACAATTAACCTTTAGAACACACTCCAGAGGCTACTATTACATCAAGAACACATATAGTTCTTGAATATCAACAACATCATCATAAACTATAATAAGAAAAAATCTAATAAAGATGTGTGTAAAGCCCAAAGAAATGGAGAGGAATCTGAATGATCAGCTCCGGTCAAAACGTAACCATCTTCGCAAGGAGCAACATACTTAAATTCTATTTAATCGGACCACAAATGAACCTCCGATCAATAGCAAGAAGAACCGAATCCCTAGCTTTCTCTCTCTCTCTCTTGTTTTCTGTATGTATGTATGTATGGTTTCCCTCTTACTATTTTAAATTGGTTTTGGGCCTAAGTGAAAGGGCACACTTACCAATTTAATGGGCTCCCTCACTAGGAGGGAATACCCAACAAATCTCCCCCTCTTGACTACGTGAGGGGCTCCATTAAGACCGCTTTCCTTCTACATACTTGTAGTTTCTCCATAGGCAATGACTTTGTCATCATTTCTGAACAATTCTCATAAGTATGGATTTTATCAAGCTGTAACTTCTTCATCTCTAGAGCATCTCGAATCAAATGATACCTCACTTTAATATGTTTGGATCTTGAGTGAAATGTTGGATTCTTACTAAGATGGATAACACTCTGACTGTTGTAATAGAGTATATACTTCTCTTGCTTTAAGTCCAGTTCTTGTAAGAACTTCTTCATCCATAGCAACTCCTTGCTAGCTTCAGTAATGGTTATGTACTCAGCCTATGTGGTGGATAGAGCAATACATTTCTGTAGTCTTGATTGCCATGAACTTGCTCCCCCTGAAAAAGTGATCAAATACCCAGAAGTAGACTTTCTAGAGTTAACATCACCAACCATATCTGCATTAGTGAACCCAATAAGCTCAGGTTTGCTTATGCCAAAAGATAAACAAATATTAGAAGTCCCTCTGAGATGCCTGAGAATCCTCTTCACTGCTGCCCAATGTTCTTTTCCAGGATTAGAAAGAAATCTACTACAACTCCAACAGAATGAGCAATATTTGGCCTGTGCATACCATAACATACATCAAGCTACCCATAGCTGATGCATACGACACATTCTTCATTTCTTCCTTCTCTTTCTCACTTGAAGGACTTTGCTTTGAACTTAGTTTCAAATGACTTGCAAGTGGAGAGCTCACTGGTGTCACCTTGTCCATATTGAACCTGTGTAATATCTTCTCGATATAACCTTCCTGTGATAGCCATAATTTCCCATTCTTTCTGTCACGAGAGATCTTCATACCGAGAATTTAATTTACAGGTCCCAAATCCTTCATTTCAAAGGACTTGCTCAACTCCCTTTTTAGCTTTTTAATTTTTTCAATGTCACGACTAACAATCAACTTGTCGTCTACATATAACAAGAGGATAATAAATTTCCCATTAGAGAATTTCTTTATGAATACACAATAATTCGAAGTTGTTTTCGTTTACCCATACTCAACCATGAAGAAATCAAATTTCTTGTACCATTGTCTTGGTGCCTACTTGAGACAATACAAGCTTTTCTTCAACTGACATACAAGTTTTTCTTTACCTTTGGCTGTAAATCCTTCTGGTTGCTCCATATATATTTCTCAAGTTGTTCAATCTCCAGATTCATACTGGCTGCCAAGCCTAACACAACTCGGATTGAAGATATTTTAACAACAGGTGAGAAGATTTCTTCAAAATCAATGCTTTTCTTCTGAACAAACCCTTTCACAACCAACCTTGCCTCATACCTTGGCTGCAAACTATATGGTTCAACTTTTAGTCTAAGCACCCACTTGTTCTTCAGTGCTCTCTTGCCGTTAGGAAACTCTACTAGGTCATAGGTGTTGTTCTTATGCAAATATTTCATCTCTTCTTGCATAGCTTTTAACCACTCATTTTTCTGATCGTGTAGCAGAACCTCCTGATAAATTTTTGGTTCTTCTCCATCAGAAAGTAACACATACTCATTACTAGAATACCTCTTGGAAAGCTAACGTTCTCTAGTAGATCTTTTCAACTCTTCTTCAACTGATACCTCAAGAGGAACATTCTCTTGATTTTGATCTAGTTCTGTATCACCCTGTGTAGAGACTTCTTCATGTCTGTCTCCTATACTGTCATGTTCTTCTTGCACATTTTCTCCGTGATCATCATGTACCACCGGGTCGATATATGTGGAACTGAATTGATTTGTTCTTCATTGACTGTATTTGGCTTCTTAGTCTGATCCAAATCTTCAATGGTTTCATTTTCAAAGAAGACATCTCTACTCCTGATAATCTTCTTATTCACTAGATCTCATAACCTGTGTCCAAATTCTGGATGTGCATAACCTAAGAAGATACACTGCTTTGCTTTGCTATCAAGTTTGGACATTTCATCTTTAGGAATATGAACAGATACTCGACAACTAAAAACTCTCAAGTGATCAAGAGATATATATTTCACTGTCCAAAAGCTCTCTGGAACATCACAATTCAAAGGAACTGATGGAAAAAGATTAATCAGGTCAATTGCAGTCCTCATTGCCTCAGCCCAAAAATGCATAGACAATTTTGCATGAGAAAGCATACATCTGATATTCTCACAAATAGTTCTATTCATTCTCTCTGCCACCTCATTTTGTTGTGGGGCCCTCAGAACAGTTTTCTCAAGCCTGGTGCCATATCTTTCACAGTACTCTTCAAATGGCCCTCTGTATTCACCACCATTATATGCTCTGACACATTTCGACCGTCTTTCAGTTTCTCTTTCAACTTTCAAATGAAAGTCTTTAAATACTTCCAACACCTGATCTTTAGATTTCAAGAAGTATTAAATTAATTGTCTCAAATTAAAACAAATAAGTAATGGGGTTCATCATTCATCCAATACAATGAAAAACTAACCTAACATTCTTATAATTAAATTACACAAGAATAATTGGAAAAATATCACACGGAAATAAGAAAGATGGAAGAAGTAGGAAAAATCCACGTTCTTGATGTGAATCTTGAATCCGGATGAAGAATCTTCAATATCTTATGCAATTCGCCTTGATTCCACGTTGTTAGTCATGTTCTTCACCTCCAAAATATGTATAATATATAGATTTTTAGGTCTAGGGAGGTTCTCCATATTTATTCTGCTGGTATCTCTTTATAGGAGCCGAAAATTGGTTGAAAATCACGTCCTCGATTGATTCGATTCAAAGTGCGTTGAAAAGATAACTTAAAGGGCTACAACTTTGATTGAAATAGAGTTTTTCCAATTCGGACATTTACTATGCCAAAAAAGGGTCTCAATGTTCGGCTAAAAATTTGGAATATATCTTGAGCGATTGGAAATTGATTTTGATAATACTTTGATCATGTTCCATTCCTTTTTGAATTCTAATTTTATCCAATTGTCTTCTAGCAATCTTCAATGTTCTTTTTGAGTATTTTCAATTTGATCCTCAAAATTTGAATTTTACCATTTTTCGCTATTTTTGCATTCTTTTCTACAATTTTTCATCAAACATTGAGTTTTACCTATAAGATGCAATATAACATAATTTAGGTCGTATTTCGCCAAAAAGACAACAAAATTCTAGAGTTTCAAATCTCGAATAAGTGTAGAAAATACACTTATCAATCATCACTAAATGAAACATAATAGAATGTACCACCTAGAGATTTACTTAGCATTGTGCAAACATCAGTGTGAATTAAATTAAGAATATGAGTCTTTCTAGATACAGGGAATCTACGAAATGCAACTCTACTTTGCTTTTCTAACTAAACAATGAGTACAAGGGATAAGTGAGGTACCTTTCACATTGCTTAGGAGCTTCTTCCTGGCAAGAATTTGAAGTCCATTTTCACTCATATGACCAAGCCGCCTATGCCATAGCTCAGTAGAGGCTTCATTGTCAGTAATATTCACCTCTCCATGAATAAGTTTTGCTTCTGTTCTGTAGAGAGCATTAGTCTTTTTCCCTCTGGCTAAAACAAGAGAACCCTTTGTCAGTTTCCAACTACCATCTCCAAGGCGATTATGATAGCCTTATTCATCAAGCTTTCCAACAGAAATCAAATTGCAGCGCATATCAGGAACATGTTTGACACCCCTGAGAAGTAACTTGCCCATTGCTAGTTTCCAATTGTACATCCCCCATGCCAACAGTCTTAGCTTTAGCTTCATTTTCCATCCTGATCTAACCAAAATCACCACTGGTATATGATGAAAAAAAATCCCTGCGTGAAGTAATATGAATAGACGCTGCTGTATCGACTATCCATATAGTATCCTAGCATGAGAGACTGGCAAATGCTTCATCATAAGCAATAAACACCTCTGCCTCAGATGCTACTGCCTCAGTCTCCTTTTGTTCTTTATGTTCTCCATCTTTCCATTTGACTATTTCTTTTTCCATTTTCTGCACTCCTTTTTAAAGTGTCTTAGCTTGCCACAATGATAACATTTTATCCCATTTCTTGACTTCGATTTTCCTCTGGAATTGTCACGACTGTCATCACCACGAGGTTTTCTACTTAGGTTTCTCCCCCTTCTTTCTATAACGAGTGCTTCAGAATTAGAAGAAGCACCCTGCTCATTTTTTCTGGTTTCTTCATTAAACATACTATCTTTTACCATGTTGACAGTGATCACACCATTTGGAGCCAAATTACTCAGAGAGACAACTAAAGTTTCCGAATTGTCCGGTAAGGAACTCAACAGAAATAAAGCCTTCACCTCATCATCTAGTGTAAGTTTCATGGTAGACAACTCATTCAATAACTCTTGAAAGCTGCTAAGTGCTCTGCAACACTATTACCATTCCTATACTTTAAATTTACAAGCATTCTGATGATGAAGGCCTTGTTCTGTGCAGTCTTTCTTTCATAAAGACCTTCCAATTTCTGTCAAAGACTATATGCATCTACTTCTTTGGCTATATGATGGAAGACACTCTGATCAACCCATTGCCTAATATGTCCAACAACCTTTCTATTCAACTTCTCCCAATCCTCATCAATCTTAGAATCAGGTTTCTTGCCATTCCACTCAATGGGTTCAAACAAATCTTTGCAATACATGATATCCTCCATCCTAGTCTTCCAAATAAAATAGTTGGAAGATGTGAGTTTAACCATGCCACTAGCCGAATCCTCCATTTTAATTCTCACAGAAAATACAGAGACTCGACCAAAGCTTTGATACCACTTTGATAGGGATTGAACCAATAATACAATAAACAGCGGAAACAACCTCAACCCCTCCGATTGTGCAGAATTAAAATGGCAGTAATAATATCAAACTCCAACAACTCACGCACATTGCAAGAAAATAAAACACAATGATTTGTTCACTAGGGAAACCCTTTAGTATGAAGGAAAAAACCCCTGGACCTAGTCTAGTAAAAGCCTTTCACTATGAAAATAATGGGATACACAGTTAACCTTCTCTATAATACACTCTAGAGACTACCAATACATCAAGAACATATATAGTTCTTAGATATCAACAACAACATCATCATAAAATAAATAGATACTATAACAAGAAAGAATCTCGCAAAGATGTGTGTAAAACTCAGAAAAATGGAGAGAAATCTGGATGATCAGCTCCGTCAAAACGTAGCCCTCTTCGTAAGGAGCAACATACTGAAATTTCAGTTTAATGAGACCACAAATGAACTTCCTATCAATAGCAAGAAGAAGTGAATCCCTAGCTTTCTCTCTCTCTCTCTCTCGTTTTCAATATGTATGTATGTATGTATGTATGTATGTATGTATGTATGTATGTATGGTTTCCCTCTTGCTATTTTAAATTGGTTTTGGGCCTAAGTGAAAGGGCAGACTTACCAATTTAATGGGCTCCCTCACTAGGAGGGAATACCCAACACGTACTCACTATTATCATTCACAAATTATCTTATTCACGTGTTTAGTTATAAGCTAGATGCATGTATGTCATGGTTCATGAACATGCTAATTCTTGTAATCACTATTATCATTCATGAATTATCTTATTCATGTATTTAGTTATTTGAGTAGAATTTATATAGGCTCTTTACATTTACATTATAAAGGTTGGAAATCTTTCCTATAGATTCCAACGATGTTATTTAAATATTACAGAGTCAATGAAAAGGAAGTTTGAATTCAACAATTCCTCTATTTTTCTCTATTATTGTTTGACAAGAGTACACTTGTCTTGATAATTTTTTCAGTGTATTGTTTATCCCCTACAAGGTGGTATCCCAGAGCTGATTTTCAA
Organism: Fraxinus americana; assembly: GCA_035079005.1. Lineage (NCBI taxonomy): Eukaryota > Viridiplantae > Streptophyta > Magnoliopsida > Lamiales > Oleaceae > Fraxinus > Fraxinus americana. Next base: position 116,427 of record JAVHZT010000093.1, on the reverse strand, counting down.
TTCATGGCATCAAACAACATGTTGCATCTACAACTTTCCTCTTTTGACGGGAAGAATTATCATCATTGGAGCATTAAGATGAATGTCTTATATGGATCTCATGATTAATGAGATATCGTTACAAATGAGTTTGAAGAACCTGAAAATACTGCTACCTTCACAACTTGACAAATAAATGAGTTGAAAGAAACTCGAAAGAAGGACAAGAAAACTTTGTATTTCATCTAACAAGCGGTGGGTACAACTATATTTGAGAGGGTTTTTGAATTCACTAAGCAAGCCTGGCCATGCTGCATACAATGGAGAAGACAAAAGGAAAAAATGGTGCTAATTCAAACTTCACGGAGTGAGTTGACAATCTCGAGATAAAAGAGATTGAATCTATTGAGGACTATCACAATCCAGTTATCTCTCTCTATTCGATTGAGAGTGAATGAAGAAACAATTGATGATCAAATGATTGTTGCAATGATTCTTAGAATTTTGACTTGAAAGTTTGAGTCTATTGTTGTTACAATTGCAGAATCAAAAGAGGATCTCTACAATCCCATGAGTTTCATATGAAGCAATATGATACTTTCCCACAGAAAATGCATTCAAAACTCAAATTTTATGAAATATGATGGATGAGGAACCTCTCATGGAATAGGAATAGAAAGAGTTAACTACGTGGAAGAGGAAGAGACGCTGAAGAAAGATCACATGAAGATGAGAAAGAAAAATATGAATCTTCTTCTTATACAAAAAGAGAAAAAGGAAGAGGCTGAGATTCTTTAGCGCACACTCAGTATTATTATTGTTCTCAATATGGTCATACAATTAAATTTTGTAGAAAGAAACTTGCGAATGCGGAGTCCTATTTCATGAACACTAAAGATGAAAAATGACGAAGAGTTTATTTTCCTTGAATGTAATATGTAAGAAGGTCCTCTCAAGATGAAGTTTGGTACGTGGATAACGGTTGTAGCAGGGAATAAGAAAGTGTTTGTTACACTTCATAAAAGTGTTCAAAAGGAAGTGAGAATCGGTGATGACAAAGGATAGTATGTCCAAGGATGTAACGATATGCTTGTAAAGACCAAGAAAGAACTAGAGCAAGTCTTCAATATTTTATATGTACCCGAACTCAAGAACAATCTCTTGAGTATCGGTCAACTCCTCATGAGGGGGTATCATGTGAATTTCAAAGAGAATACTTGTGAAATCAAGTACCATCGTCAAAGTTAAGTCATGACTTTGGCACTTTAGAATTGGTCATTTGAGTTTCAAGATATTATCTCTTATGAGAAAAAAAAAAGTTTGTTGAAGGTTTACCGATCAGTGATCTCCAAAAGAATGTTTGTGAAGGATGTATGCTTGTCAAGTATCCTTATAATTTTTCCTTTTCAGAGGATAATTCTTGGAGAGCATCTTTTCCTCTTGAACTAATTCATTTTGATCTTTCGGGCTATAGAAATTACTTATGTTGGAGGTAGTAGATATTTTCTCACATTCATGGATGATTATTCTAGAAGATGTGGATCTATTTTTTGAAATAGAAATTAGAAGTATTTGAAATTTTTACAAGTTTCAAAGCTTTTGCTGAAAGGCAAAGTAATCACATGCTAAAGGTACAATTGAGAGTTGATCATGGTGATGAATACATGGATGGCTAATTTAATAAATTTTTAAATAACTGTGGGATTCAACATCAATTAACTGCTCGTCATACTCTACATTGTAGCAATCAACAACAACTGGTTAACATTTTCCATTTTTTCCCAATACTTTTCAATTTTTTTTTTCATGTTAATGGCCATACCACTCAAAAGATAATCATCACTTTTACTCCATTCTTCCAATTCGCTTATTAGTGAACAAATTTCACGAAAATAAACATTAGAGCTCACATGCAATGAAGTACTAAACTTCAAAGTTACTTCATAAAATCCTTGAAGGAACTTCACAAAAACATAAGCATTTTCCCAGTCAGAAGTTCTAGGAGGTCCACTCCTTCTTTTACCAAATATTGCACATCATCCTCTTCTAACATTTCAAATGCTTTTTGAAATTTTAAAGCGGCTTCCAACATCAAATATGTGGAATTCCACCTAGTTGGTACATCCAAAAACACAAATGATTTACAATTAATTTTTTCTTGACTCGCACACTCCTTAAAGTTTTGTTCTCTAGCAGGAGAAGATTTAAATATTTTACTGCATTGCGAATACTAATAATTGATGCATGTGCTTCCTTCAATCCCTCACTTACAATCAAGTTAACAATATATGCACAACACTTCATGTGCAAATATTTTCCATCCAAAACACACACATCCCTACTCCTACCAATCATCTTCCTCTTGAAATAAGAAACGACCGTTTCATTTGCAGATGCATTGTCAACGGTGATTGTAAAAACTTTCTCAATACCCCATAAACGCAAACAATTCTCAGTAGCTTTACCAATTGTTTCACCTTTATGATTAGCAATCACACAAAAGTTCAAATTCCATTTATGAAGCTTTCAATCAGAATCAACAAAGTGTGTAGTAAGAGACATATAGTTAACGTTTTGAATAGAACTCCAAGTATCAGTAGTAAGAGAGACACTTTGACATTGGATGATCTTTCTTAATTGCAATTTTTGATCCAAATACAATTGATAAATATCTCTAATAATAGTCATACGAGAAGGATAATCAAAATTCGGACATGCTACTTGACAAAATTTTCTAAGCCCTGACCTTCGACAAAGTTAAAAGGTAGCTCATCAATTATTATCATTTTACCACATGCAAGTCTACATTCTTCTTTATTGAAGCCAATAGCTATAAGATTGTTCCCATCACCCTTAGTTGGACTTTTTTGCCTTTTATCTTCTATCCTTCCCGGATATTTTTTTACAATGGAGAACCAAATGATTCCTTAAGGTACTAGTCCCACACTTCCTAGCCCCACAAGCATAATCTTGCCCATAATAGTTGCATGTACACCTAACATCTTCATCTTTTGGATCTCCTATAATAGTGAAGTGTTCCCATACATCCGAAGATTTCCTATGTTTCCTCTTCTCTAAACATAATTGTGGAAGTGGAGGAAGAGACGTAGCACTTTTTTCTAAATTTGTTGTTGAAGGAGTTTCATTGATAGCTTCAATTTCCTTATCCATATCCACATTCATATCTATACAAATAAACAAGAAGTTAAAGACAAACATCATAGTCATCCACTACAACAAGCATTAGAATATAACTCGGCAATTTGTGACTCAGTTGAGCATTAGAAGATGTTTGCTCATTTGAGAAGTTTGAGCAAGTCAGACCTGTGCAGACCAATTAGATATTATCTGATCATTACTGTCACTGTGATTTCAAGTTTTCAACTACTCATAACAGGAACCATGCATGTATAGGCCCCACTAAAATCAAATACACATAGCAATCTACTTGCATAGGGAGCTGCAGCAAATCCATAGATAAAAGAAAAATAAGAACAAACTTTTATCCTTTGGAAGTAGCAAGTGGAACATCAAACAATGTTTATATTCTAATGTTGGTTATATAACAACATCATAGGCCCACTTAAACGCAATCTGTGACTCAGTTGAGCATTCATAGCTGGAAAAACTCCTCAATCACCTTCGTGCAATCCCCTCCCAACAAAAATTTAACAAACCCTAGGAGAAATCATTGAAGTCTTAGACAAAAATAGCAGATTTTAGGTTCAAAGTCTAGGCTATCCCAGTAGTGGATCAGTTTAGAGAGAATAACCATGCAGGATTTTGAGAAGATCAAACTGATTCAAGGATATTGATGTTAAATCATTAGAATTCTAGAGCAGGGGAAAACTGGTAAGGATCTACTTGCTCAACTATATCATAGATTTCTTGAATTTAAAAGTGAAAGCAGATAAGAAAAGTATCTCGATTGGCACAAGCAATACTAGGCATGGGTATAGAAATATTTAATTACACAAAATTTTGAAAAATAATGTATGTACCACCAAATTTCCAAGCATTAGACTAACCTCTATAAAGTAACCAGTGCCTACATCCACCAATACCTTATCCGTATCATCCAGCGAACCAGGAACATAAAGCGATGCTGTCAAAGGTACCAGCATTTTCTTCCCTGAACCAAAAAAGTTTCAAACACAAATATTTAATAAAACAAAGTAATATAATACGCGTGCATAAATGTAAGTTTTTTATATTTCTATACCTTGGGGGCGGAGGGAGAGGTCGGGGAGGGCTGTGGAGGCAATTTCCAGAGAAGGCTGTGGAGGCGATTTGCATTTGGAATTTGGAAATAGGGTTAGGGATAATGGGTTGGGTTGTTTTAAAATATTTAAGGGAAAAATTCATATATAAGGTGTATTCTTTACCACAATTCAAAAGTAAGGTAAATAGTTTGAAAATTCAAAAATCGGGTATGAATTTAATTAATTAAAAATATTTATTAAATAAAGATAATAAAGTCACAGTTTGTGATTAATGGTCACATATTCATAATTATAAGTTACAGATTTATTTATTGGTCACATATCGTCAAAATTTTTTATCCCAGATTATTTCAAAGTCACATATCAGATTATTACGAGGTCACAGATTATTTCGAGGTCATAGATTTTTAAATTAGTTGGTCACAGATTATTTTTGAGTCACGTATTATTAAATTTTTAGGTCACAGTTGAGTAATTGGTTACAGATTACCAAACATTTGGTCACATACTACCGCCGCTTGGTCACAGGTCACAGATTGACCAACACAAACTAACCAGCCACAGGACGAAAATTGAACCCCAACAACAACAGATCCGCCACCACCAACAGCCAACCACCAACAATAGATTCGCCACCAACCACCGCAAACATATACAACCAAGAACACAAACTACACCACCGTCGTACTCACTAGAGCTCTCCGTTCCACAGCACCACAAGACTTCCACTGCACCACAGCACCGCCACCGTGCACAACACCTCCACCACACCTCTGCACCACTATCGCCTGCCAAAATCCACCCCCCTCTCCCAAAAGTACTGCACCACAGCCACCACCCCACCAACAAGTCATCAAGTCCGCCACCACCATTTGCACTTTCAATACACCACAAGATCAACCCCCAACTCCAGCCACCACAAAATCAGAAAAAGAGAGAGACGAGAAAAATTTAAATTCCCCAAAATGTTGTAGATCTCACAGGTGGGAAGCTGGAGAAGGTGAAACCAAACATGGTGGTCACCTACGGGATTGAGCGCCCAATTGCTGGCATTCGCAGCAGTGTTGTCGATTGTCTGAGTTCAACGAAATAATGTGGATGGTTGTCGGTTGAGTCAAGGATGTGTGGGCTGAGTCAGAAGGAGGCGTGGCCACCACTCACAGCCCAATACTCGCCGTTCGCCGTTCGTCGAGTTCGCAGTAGCGATCTGTTTGTCGAAGGGTGGAATCAGCTCAGCATCACCCGATGCCAGCAGTGTCGGTCGGCGCATCCCTTCGTCGTCGGTTTCTGGAGTTCAAATGGACCGCCGGCGTCAAAGAGAGAGAGAGTGGAGAGGAGAGAAATGTGAGTTGTCGAGAGGAGGGAGAGAAATTATATTAGGGCTTGGGTGGATACCTGAATTTTGATTAAAAAAATTTCTCACCTGATTTTTGAACTGTGATTTTCAAATACCTGGAATTATGCAATTTCCTCAATATTTAAACTGTGGATCTGACCTGACCCAATTCATTTTTCAATCAAAACCGACCGAACCGACCCAATCGGTTCTGGTCGGGTCGAATCCACAATTTTCGGGTTATGGGCCCAACCCTACTCTACAATAGAATTGGGTTGTAGAGAGAAAAAAATAGAGCTATAATGAATTTGGCAAGAATTATAATAAAGGCAAAAATGATGTCCAATACAATTTAGACTGAACTAGTGGCTTGTGCAGTTTAAATATTGAATAGATCGGCTAAAAATTATCCAAGGTGGAATGTCTCAAGGTATTTGGAGCGATCACAAGCTAACCGTTGAACACTTTGTGAGTTTTCGAGTGGTGCTTATGCTCAAATTCCAAATGCAACAAGGAAAAGGTCAGATGAGAAATCTGAAAAATGTATCTTTGTCGGCTATGCTGAAAATTCTAAAGGCCTACAAACTATATAATCCGATAAAAAAAACTAATTGTGAGTAGGGATGTGAAATTTGTTAATGAAAAGTGTAGCGCCCCGAGTTCTGTTAACCCGGATTGCCACGTCATCGTGTTTTGCCCTAATTTTGTCAATCAATTTTGCGGAAATAACCTAATTTTTAAAATCACATTTGAAATTGAAAACTACTTCGGCAATTGAAATACATTGGATAATTGTTCAAAATTTAAATATCGTGTTTTTGGAATAGCGGAAACGAAAATACGTTAACAGTGTTTCAATACATAAATTCGGAAACTTAATAAATTCGATAATCAAATTTTATTTTGCCACCACTGCCGGATCAATCGCGTTCGCCTCCGAAGTCTGCAAATATTGTTAAAAATAGCAGAATGAGTATTTCGAAGAAATACTCGATGAACTCATCGCCGATAATTAATTTACGAATAATTGAAAACACACTCATGCAATATACAATGTGATATCATCTTTGGTTCATTTTCTTGAAATCATAGGCTCTTTAAAAACATGGGCTGTGGGTAGTCTTTCTTTCTTGTGCGGATGAAGCACATAAGTTATGCATAACATTCTTTCTTATCTCATAAGAGATTCTTTCTTTCTTTCTTTATTTCTCATGCAATTAAGCATATAAGTTATGACAAGCATAACAATATCATATATCGCATATGACACATTCTCATCCTATGCATAAAGCATATAAATCACGTAATTCACATAAAGCATGCAATTATAATTTAAACTAATTAATGGTGGCGAGTCTACCTCAATTGTTTCGAGTTGCGTGAAAAGTGAGCGGGAAAATAACTTCAAGCTCCTAATTGCTCGTACGTATCGTCTAGCCAAAAATAGGAAATAAGTTTGAATTAGTATTTCGAACTTTAAGGTTTTAAAGTGTTGAAATTAAGTTTAAGGACTTAATTGAAAATTATTGGAAATGAAATAAATGACTTAAAATGATAAAATAAAGTTTAGGGCTAAATTGGAAGTTTATTAAATCGAATTTGACAAATTTAAGGGCTAAAAATATTATTTTCAAAGTATTGTGACTAAATGTGAAAAATAGGAACTCTAGGGACTTAATTGAAAACTATTGAAACTGAAAATAAAAGTTTAAGGGCTGAAATTGATCTTTTATAAGTTAAGGACTAAACTGTAAATCTATTAAAATTGAATATAAAAGTTTAGGGGCTGAAATGATAAATTTTACAAGTTAGGGACTAAACTGTAAATATTTTAAAACTGAAATTAAAACTAAAGGCTGAATTAAATAACTTATATAAGTTTAAGGACTAAATTGAACATTTTCTAAAAACTGAAAATAAATTTAAGGAACTGAAATTAAAACATTTAAAACATGAGGACCTAATTAAAACAATTAAAACTTGGGGGCTAAAGGGTAAATTTCTAAAAATCAAAATAAAATAAAAATAAAACAAATCTCTCTCTCTCTCATTTCGAATTCGAGAGAGAGAGAGAGGAGGAGGGCGACGGGAGAAGGGGGCGAAGCCCTTTTCTCCGATTCCTGACTTAGAACGGTGGCAGCGCCACCGTCGTGGTGGCGCCGGGGTGTGGGGGTGGTTGTGGCGTCGAATCGAGGGAAAACCGAGGCTGGGGAGTTCGATTTCCTTTCGGGTAAGAGGTGAATTTTTTTTGGGTTTTTCTTAGTTCTTGGTTTTTGTGGCTTTTGGGGTTGATTTTTTTTGGGTGCTATAGGGGCTGTCGTGTGGAGGCTTGGGTGTCAGTCTTGGGTTGGTTGGAGTTGTGGATGAGTGGCGGGTTTGCCACAGGTGGTTCGATTGGAGTTTGGCAGTGGGCAGCTGGTGATTCAAGTTGGGTTTTCGACTGGTGGTTTTGCTCTCGGTTTGGAGTCGATGTTGGGTTGGGTGGCTGGAACGTGGTTCGGTTTTGGGCAGTGAGTTTGGGGTCTTGGTTGTGGAGTTGCTGCTGGGTTTCGGGGCTGCAGCTGCGGTGGTTGAGCTGCCGGGATTGCTGTTGGTGGTGGTGTTGGGTGATGGAACGGTGTTGGGTTTCTACTGTGGGTTGTTTAGTGGTGTTGAGGTGGTTCGAACTTGATGGTGTTGTGTTGGGCAGCTTCGTGAAGTTTGGGCAGTGGTCATTTGGGTGTTTGCAGCTTGGGTTTCTGCTGGAGTTGAAATGGTGACTGGATGGTGTCATTGCTGTGTGGTTGGTCTCGGTTTGGTGAGGAAATGGTGGTATTGATGGTTGCAACTTGGTGTTGAGTGTTCTGCTGGAATGGAATGGTTTTCAGCTGGGATGCAGTTGGTTGGCTGGGGGAAAAACTGGGTTCGGTTCTAGCATCACACAATGCTAGAAACTGAGGTTCTAGCATCACATGATGCTTTCCAATTTCTGGGATGTTCTACTGGAATTGATACACTGTTGATGCTAGAAATGGATTTTCTAGCATCAATGGTGTTTCACCTGGGAATAGAGAGAATGTTGGAGAGATAGACTACTTTCTTACCAATGGATTTTGGCTGCGTGATGTATGGAGTGGAGGGAAATGATGGTAAATAAGATAGTGAATTTAGGGCACAAATTTCAAGGTGGGTAATTGGGTTAGGAAATAGTTGGGCCTAGCATTTAGGCTGTGGGGTTTTTTCTAAATTGGGCTTATGGTAATTGGGCTTGAAATAATTTTCTTGTTGGACTTAAGTGGAATTGGACCTAAACATCCAAGATTTAGACTAATAAGTAATTGGGCTTGAATTTAATAAAAAATTGGATTTAAATAAAATAATTCCGAATTGAAATAAAAGAATAATTACTCAATATTTGATTCGATTCGAAATAATTTAAATTCATTTATAACGGCTAGACGAACGTGCTATTTCTTAAAATTACGGTTAAAGTCGAGCGACACGTTTTTCGAGAATTAATTTTATATTATTCAAAAGTTCACGGTCGCTACAACCTTACCTCCTTAAAATAATTTCGTCCTCGAAATTTAAACTTACTTGATCTATTATATCTGGATACTTAGCCAGAATCTCTTCCTCTTTCTCCCAGGTAGCTTCATCGCTATCCTGTCTACCCCATTGGACTTTGACTAAAGGAATCTCTTTGTTTCTTAAGACATGGACTTTTCTTTCTATAATGCACATAGGTGTTTCATCATAGGACAGATTCCTCTGAATCGAAATAGTCTGAAAATTTACCACGTGACTTGGGTCGTGGATATACTTTCTCAATAGGGAAACGTGAAAAACGTTGTGTACGGCCGATAGCTCGGGCGGCAACGCCAAACGATAAGCCACGTTACCCACTTTCTCTAATATCTCGAATGGTCCGATAAAACGGGGTCTTAACTTCCCTCTCTTGCCGAAGCGAATAGTTCCTTTCATAGGAGCTACTTTCAAAAATACTTTCTCTCCAATTTCAAATTCTAAGTCTTTTCTCCTTTGATCGGCATAGCTTTTCTGTCTATCTTGAGCGGCTTTGATCCGTAGTCTGATCTTATCAATAGCCTCAACTGTCCTTTCAACCAATTCTGGACCTAAAATTCTTCTTTCGCCTACTTCATCCCAATAGACTGGTGATCGACATCGTCGTCCATAAAGTGCCTCATATGGTGCCATTCCAATAGTAGCCTGAAAACTATTATTGTAGGCAAATTCCACTAATGGGAGGTGAGTCTCCCAATTACCACTCAAATCTAATACGCAAGCTCTAAGCATATCTTCTAGTGTCTGAATAGTGCGTTCAGACTATCCATCGGTCTGGGGATGGTAAGCAGTACTAAAATTTAATTTAGTACCCATCGCTACTTGTAAACTCTTCCAGAATCTTGATGTAAATCTCGGGTCTCTATCTGATACAATGGAAGCTGGTACTCCATGAAGTCGAACAATCTCTCTAACATACAACTGGGATAACTGATCCACATTGAGAGTCATTCTGATTGGTAGGAAATGAGCTGACTTCGTAAGTCGATCTACGATAATCCAAATAGCGTCATGTCCTTTCACTGATTTCGGTAACCCTGTTACGAAATCCATGGAAATTTTCTCCCATTTCCATTCTGGTATATCCAAGGGATTTAATAATCCTGATGGTCTCTGGTGTTCAGCCTTAACTTGCTGACACGTCATGCATCGAGAGACAAATTTTGCAATACAACCCTTCATGTTTCTCCACCAAAAGGTGTTGCGCAAATCGCGATACATCTTCGTTCCTCCTGGATGGCATGCATATGGTGCTGAATGAGCTTCTGTCAAAATCTCATTCTGGACATGTTCATCCTTCGGTACACAGAGACGTCCTCTGAATATAAGTGCCTTATCAGAGGCAATCTCGAAACCTATTCTCTTGCCAGTTCCAATTTCGGATCTGATCTTTTCCAAGAATTTATCTCCAGTTTGAGCTGTTATAATCCGACCTCTCAAGTCTGGTTTAACGCTCAGATTTGCTAATCTAGAAGATCCTTGGACTGATGGGGTTCGCACTTCGATTCTTAGATTCCTCAAATCTCGAATCAACTGATCTTGCGTCGTTCACGAAGGCGATAGCGTCGGCGTCCTTTCTGCTCAAAGCGTCGGCAACCTTATTTGCTTTACCTGGGTGGTAAAGAATGGTACAGTCATAATCTTTTACTAGCTCTAGCCATCGTCGTTGTCTCATGTTCAGTTCCTTCTGAGTGAAGAAATACTTGAGACTCTTGTGATCGGTGTAAATCTCACATTTACTCCCGTACAGATAGTGTCTCCAAATCTTAAGAGCATGCACGACAGCTGCGAGCTCTAAATCATGTGTCGGGTAATTCTTCTCATGTGGCTTCAACTGTCTTGAAGCATATGCTATCACCTTGCCATTCTGCATCAAAACACAACCTAAACCATGTTTGGATGCATCGCTGTAAATAACGAAACCTTCAGATCCATACGGTATCGTATAGCAGTCTTGAAACGAGTCATCCTTAAGTTTACGAAAGCTTTGTTCACATTGTTACGTCGCTGAAATTTAACTCCCTTCTGGTCAAGTGAGTCATAGAACACCTTTATTTTAGAAAAACCCTCTATGAATCGCCGATAATATCCAGCTAATCCAAGAAAGCTTCTCACATCTCCAACATTTGCAGGTGTTGGCCAATTTGTTACGGTTTCAACCTTAGAAGGATCGACCTCGATACCTTTAGCTGTAACAATATGACCCAAGAAACCTACTCTTTTAAGCCAAAATTCACATTTCTTGAACTTGGCGTACAACTTTTCTGCTCTCAGCGTTTCCAACACAGTCCTCAAATGTTCTTCATGTTGTGCGGAATCCCTGGAGTAGATCAGTATATCATCGATAAAAACAACAACGAATTTATCAAGATACTGATGGAAAACTCGGTTCATCAAATCCATAAATATCGCAGGTGCGTTCGTAAGACCGAACGGCATCACTGTGAACTCATAATGTCCATATCGTGTCCTGAACGCTGTCTTTGGTACGTCAGCTGGCGAAACCTTTAGGCGATGGTACCGGATCTCAAATCAATCTTCGAGAAGATTGCAGTACCTTTCAACTGATCGAATAAGTCTTCGATCCTGGGTAGGGGATACTTATTCCTTATCGTCAACTTGTTAAGTTCTCGATAGTCGATACACATCCTCATGCTTTCGTCCTTCTTCTTTACAAACAGCACAGGTGCTCCCCACGGGGATACACTTGGCCTGATAAAACCCTTCTCTAGCAATTCCTCTAATTGCACCTTCAATTCTTGCAACTCTTTTGGTGCCATGCGGTACGGAGCTTTAGAAACAGGGGCAGCTCCTGGTACCAAATCGATGGAAAATTCCACTTGCCTATCCGGCGGAGTGCCGGGTAGATCGTCTGGAAAAACGTCACCATATTCACATACTACGGCCTTTGAATCCAGAGTAATCTCATCTACGGGTTTGTCTTGAAGACTAACCAAATAGCCATGAAAACTATCCTTGGCTAATAGCTTCTCCGCTTGTAAAGCCGAAATCAGGCGAGGAAGTGCCTTAATCCTCGTCCCATAAAATCTGAATACTTCTTCACCATCTTTACGAAAAATAACCTCCTTCTCGTGGCACATAATTGTGGCACGGTTGGTGCTGAGCCAATCCATACCTAAAATAATATCGAAATCTTTCATTCGGATAATATTCAGGTCTGCCTCCAAAACTTGACCATCAAAATTTATTTGTACTGCCTTGACTATCTTATTAGTATCGATAGTTTCTCCTGACGGCAAACTAACCTCGAGGGTGCTACCAATCTCTTCTCCTAGTAAGTTCAGTCTTTCTAAACATGCATCATTTCATTAATAATTCAACTTCTTTTGGTGCGGGTACATGAATAGGAAGGCATGTATGTCGAACATTTCCAATTTCCTTTTATACAATGATGTCAAACCTACTCTAGATCCTATCTCTCTATTCTCCTTCGGTTACACATGATTCAGCGTCCGAGAACTCTTCTAGCTGGATCGGTGTCTTCTTACAGTTCTTCTTCGGGGTCTTCTTCGAGTTCTAACCCGTTCTCTTGCTCGGAGTTCGGGTTCGAGCACGGCTCATATTACGCTCCCCTTCGGGTACAACCCCAAAGCGGTCCTCAAAGTACATGAGCCAATATGCCACAAATCTCACGCAGAATGTATCATATTCCATATCCACATTAGGTGACGTAAGAGCATCCATGTATATGCTACGAGCTACTTCCGCATAGTCGTCTCGGAAAATCGAGAGTAAGTGATGAATCGACTGGCGATTACAGGTCACGTGGCCATGCTGTATGGCCCGCTCACGTACGACATTCAACTGCTCTATGCGTTGGGCAATTGTCCAATCAAGTCTAGACCAAAAACGGTCGTAATCTCTAACGGCTTGTTCTACGTCACTAGGTGCATTTCTACGAATGGGTGTCACTGGGTGCCATGTCCTAAACCAATTATGCAAAGTCCAATTAAGTGGGGTTATTCATCTTTTCTTAGTTAAAATTTACGAGGACGTAAAAATTTAGAAGACTATTTCAAATTATGCTCAAACTCGTCTTTCTTTCTTTTCTTTCTTTCTTTCTAATTCGGATACACTTTCTTTCTCTTTCTTCTAAGTCTCGTAATTCGTAAAACAGTATCCGAAATAACATAACAGTAAACTTCAATAACTTCTTTACCTTCGGAGTCGACGGATTGAATGATGGCAGTGGCAACTTCGAGAAATAATAAAATAATCTCTTTAAAAATTCTCTTTGAAAATTTTCTCTTTTTTTTTTTTTTTTTTTTTTTAAAAAAATTTGCCGATCTCTGGCAATTGAGACCAGCTACGATACCAAGTTTTGTAGCGCCAGGATTATTAACCGGATTGCCACGTCATCGTGTTTTGCCCTAATTTTGTCAATCAATTTTGCGGAAATAACCTAATTTTTAAAATCACATTTGAAATTGAAAACTACTTCGGCAATTGAAATACATTGGATAATTGTTCAAAATTTAAATATCGTGTTTTTGGAATAGCGGAAACGAAAATACGTTAACAGTGTTTCAATACATAAATTCGGAAACTTAATAAATTCGATAATCAAATTTTATTTTGCCACCACTGCCGGATCAATCGCGTTCGCCTCCGAAGTCTGCAAATATTGTTAAAAATAGCGAGAATGAGTATTTGAAGAAATACTCGGTAGACTCATCGCCGATAATTAATTTACGAGAATAATTGAAAACACACTCATGCAATATACAATGTGATATCATCTTTGGTTCATTTTCTTGAAATCATAGGCTCTTTAAAAACATGAAATTTGTGGGTAGTCTTTCTTTCTTGTGCGGATGAAGCACATAAGTTATGCATAACATTCTTTCTTATCTCATAAGAGATTCTTTCTTTCTTTCTTTATTTCTCATGCAATTAAGCATATAAGTTATGACAAGCATAACAATATCATATATCGCATATGACACATTCTCATCCTATGCATAAAGCATATAAATCACGTAATTCACATAAAGCATGCAATTATAATTTAAACTAATTAATGGTGGCGAGTCTACCTCAATTGTTTCGAGTTGCGTGAAAAGTGAGCGGGAAAATAACTTCAAGCTCCTAATTGCTCGTACGTATCGTCTAGCCAAAAATAGGAAATAAGTTTGAATTAGTATTTCGAACTTTAAGGTTTTAAAGTGTTGAAATTAAGTTTAAGGACTTAATTGAAAATTATTGGAAATGAAATAAATGACTTAAAATGATAAAATAAAGTTTAGGGCTAAATTGGAAGTTTATTAAATCGAATTTGACAAATTTAAGGGCTAAAAATATTATTTTCAAAGTATTGTGACTAAATGTGAAAAATAGGAACTCTAGGGACTTAATTGAAAACTATTGAAACTGAAAATAAAAGTTTAAGGGCTGAAATTGATCTTTTATAAGTTAAGGACTAAACTGTAAATCTATTAAAATTGAATATAAAAGTTTAGGGGCTGAAATGATAAATTTTACAAGTTAGGGACTAAACTGTAAATATTTTAAAACTGAAATTAAAACTAAAGGCTGAATTAAATAACTTATATAAGTTTAAGGACTAAAGTGAACATTTTCTAAAAACTGAAAATAAATTTAAGGAACTGAAATTAAAACATTTAAAACATGAGGACCTAATTAAAACAATTAAAACTTGGGGGCTAAAGGGTAAATTTCTAAAAATCAAAATAAAATAAAAATAAAACAAATCTCTCTCTCTCTCATTTCGAATTCGAGAGAGAGAGAGGAGGAGGGCGACGGGAGAAGGGGGCGAAGCCCCTTTCTCCGATTCCACCACTGCCGAACGGTGGCAGCGCCACCGTCGTGGTGGCGCCGGGGTGTGGGGGTGGTTGTGGCGTCGAATCGAGGGAAAACCGAGGCTGGGGAGTTCGATTTCCTTTCGGGTAAGAGGTGAATTTTTTTTGGGTTTTTCTTAGTTCTTGGTTTTTGTGGCTTTTGGGGTTGATTTTTTTTGGGTGCTATAGGGGCTGTCGTGTGGAGGCTTGGGTGTCAGTCTTGGGTTGGTTGGAGTTGTGGATGAGTGGCGGGTTTGCCACAGGTGGTTCGATTGGAGTTTGGCAGTGGGCAGCTGGTGATTCAAGTTGGGTTTTCGACTGGTGGTTTTGCTCTCGGTTTGGAGTCGATGTTGGGTTGGGTGGCTGGAACGTGGTTCGGTTTTGGGCAGTGAGTTTGGGGTCTTGGTTGTGGAGTTCTTCTGTTTGGGTTTAGGCCATTTGCGGTGGTTGAGCTGCCGGGATTGCTGTTGGTGGTGGTGTTGGGTGATGGAACGGTGTTGGGTTTCTACTGTGGGTTGTTTAGTGGTGTTGAGGTGGTTCGAACTTGATGGTGTTGTGTTGGGCAGCTTCGTGAAGTTTGGGCAGTGGTCATTTGGGTGTTTGCAGCTTGGGTTTCTGCTGGAGTTGAAATGGTGACTGGATGGTGTCATTGCTGTGTGGTTGGTCTCGGTTTGGTGAGGAAATGGTGGTATTGATGGTTGCAGCTTGGTGTTGAGTGTTCTGCTGGAATGGAATGGTTTTCAGCTGGGATGCAGTTGGTTGGCTGGGGGAAAAACTGGGTTCGGTTCTAGCATCACACAATGCTAGAAACTGAGGTTCTAGCATCACATGATGCTTTCCAATTTCTGGGATGTTCTACTGGAATTGATACACTGTTGATGCTAGAAATGGATTTTCTAGCATCAATGGTGTTTCACCTGGGAATAGAGAGAATGTTGGAGAGATAGACTACTTTCTTACCAATGGATTTTGGCTGCGTGATGTATGGAGTGGAGGGAAATGATGGTAAATAAGATAGTGAATTTAGGGCACAAATTTCAAGGTGGGTAATTGGGTTAGGAAATAGTTGGGCCTAGCATTTAGGCTGTGGGGTTTTTTCTAAATTGGGCTTATGGTAATTGGGCTTGAAATAATTTTCTTGTTGGACTTAAGTGGAATTGGACCTAAACATCCAAGATTTAGACTAATAAGTAATTGGGCTTGAATTTAATAAAAAATTGGATTTAAATAAAATAATTCCGAATTGAAATAAAAGAATAATTACTCAATATTTGATTCGATTCGAAATAATTTAAATTCATTTATAACGGCTAGACGAACGTGCTATTTCTTAAAATTACGGTTAAAGTCGAGCGACACGTTTTTCGAGAATTAATTTTATATTATTCAAAAGTTCTCGGTCGCTACAAAAAGTTTTGGGATTTGAGTATTAATAGAAAAGAAGGCACTTAAATCCAACTTGATATTGAAAAAGACATTGAGAAACGAAATGAAGATGTGCATACTCCACCTCAATCTCCATCCCAGTCTCCAATTTTATCATCATCAAGTTCTAGTGCCCCTACTAGAATGACAAGAAGCAAAAGGGATCTTTATGAAGCAACTGAGAACATTCTTGATGATGGAGATATTACAAATGTTTCTTTATTTGAATATTCAAATCCAGTTTGCTTCGACGAAGCTAATGAAGAGACAAATTGACAGCATGTGTTGAATAAAGAAATTGATTCAATTGAAAGATATAAAACTTGGGAACTTGTAGAACTTCCACAGTATAAGAAGGCAATAGATGTGACTTGAGTTTACAAGATAAAATTGAACTCACAAGGAGAAATTGACAGCACAAAGCTCGTTTGGTGGTGAAATGATGCAAACAAAGGTATTTTGTTGATTTTCTAGAAGTTTTTACACTGGTAGCCCACATTTAAACCATTAGAATGGTCATAGAGCTTTCTCTCAAAGAAACTGGAAGATATTTCAGATGGATATAAAATCAGAATAACTATCTGAAGAAGAAGTGTACGTGAACCAGCCACTTGGGGTATGTGAAAGATGGTGAAGAAACAAAAGTGTGTCGATAGAAAAAGGCGTTTTATAGTTTGAAGCATGCCCCTAGAACTTGATACAGACTAAAGATGCCTAACAAGATGATATTTTGATTATTTTTTCTTTATGTTGATTATTTAATTTTTATCGGCAGTAGTTCAATTATATGTGAAAAATTCAAAGAAGCCATGGAGCTTGACTTTGACATGATAGATATGGGCCTTCTACATTTTTTCTTGACATGGAGGTTAATCAAAGTGAACATGGAATATTTTTTTCTAAAGAAGTATTTAAGAGATTTACTGACGAGATTTAGAATGAAAAATATTACTCCAGTAAACACTCCTATGAAAGTGGGCTTGAGGCTAAGTGAATGTGACGGTGAGAGAAGTGTTGATGCTACCCTTTATAGAAGAGTTATTGGCAGTCTCACTTATTTGATAGGCTATAAGGTTGGATATTGTGTTTGCGGTGAGCATGCTTAGAAGGTTCATGGAAGAACCAACAAGAAATCATTGGGAAGTACGAAAAAGAGTTTTTAGGTACATAAGTGGATCTATTAGTGAAGGTATTCATTACGCAAGTGTTGAAGATGCAAAGCTGGTTGTCTATTGTCAAAGAAGCAACCTGTGTTCACACTTTCTACAGCTGAAGCTGAGTATCTCTCCTTAGCGTTTGCGTCTTTTTAGGCACTTTAGCTCAAGTGGTGGTTAAAAGAGCTCTAGCACTCACAAAAAGAAGGTATCTTGTTATTATGTGACAATAATTCAGCTATTTCTCTTTCAAAGATCCAATATTTCATGGCAAGAACAAGCATATAAGAATCAAGTATCGTTTCATCTGTAACTTGGTAAAGAATGATGATATGAAGCTGAGGTATTAAAAGAAACAAGATCAAGTGGTTGATATCTTCACAAAGGCCTTAAGCATCAATATTTTCATATGTTTGAAAAGGAATTAGGCATGACCATATATCTTAAAGGGGGATATTAGAATTTAAAAGCCAGATACATTTATGTCATGGTTCATGAAATTCATTTATGATTGGGCTTGTTTGAGTCCCCTTTTTGGTGTAAAATGCAATTTGGAATAGTAGATTGATGAAAAATGTGTGGTTAAAAATGAAGGAAAAGTTTTTGGGTTGTGTGTAATATTATTTTATTGAAAAATGTGTAGTTGAAAAGAAGAGATGGAAATATGTATTTTGAAAAAAAAAGGGGATCAAACAAGGGCATAATATTAATTAGGGAGATTTTCATAAATGCCACTAAATTTGAAAATTCACAAAAAAATTTCATTTGCACTAAATTTGTTCAAAAATATCACTTTTTTGTTGTCAAAGGTCCAAACTATCCTTGATGTCACATTTGTAAGAGCAATTAATGCTTGATTAGAATGACATTAATGGTTTGATGTGATGGTTACATTTTGATTATTTTAAACATTTTATATATGTATATTTATGGGAAAAACGTATTTTCTTCCAAAAAATAAATAAAAGAAATTCAAAACCTAATTCCCAAACTCTAAGTCCTACATCCTCCTTCATTAACACATAATTTCTTCCAAAAACTTCATCTTCTTCATTCATTCTTCAAGAACACATGAATATTTAATTGATCATCCATTTGAAGAGGTTAGTTATTACAAATTGTTTGTAATTTCATCTCTTAGCTCATTATTTCGTAAATGTTAAATAAAACATGGTGATGATAAACTATTACTCATTGATTTTCTTTGGTTTTTGAAATTTGTTTTGATGGAAAAGATATTTGGAATCGTTCATAAATGTGATCGATTCCATATTTAAAGAATATTGACTTATTTTTTAAAAATACATTATCATGTTGAATGAGAATATAATCATTAATGTTCTGCAATAATTTCCTCCTAAAAATTTCTGAAATAACTGTTTTGAAACCAATCCGACAGTTCGTACTGAAATGGTCGAATAAAGTGTTTCAAACTGTCGGACCCCGACAGTTAAACTGCTGAATTCGACAGTTTACAAACTGTCGGATACACAACTGTTGAAGACTTTGATTAGTTGTTTTCCACAATTGATGGTATTCAATGTCGATATATTGATTGTGCAGTCTTCTTACAATTACAATTTCAAAATTTCAGGTATGAGTAATGATTTGAGATTCATCGTCTCTTACGGGAAAAATTTTGCAAATGTGGACGACGAATAGAAGTGGAAATGGGACAAAACCACTTCCATTTTAGTGCCGACAAGTATTACGGTAGCCGGACTTATTTTATAGTTGAAGAAAAAACTTGGTATTCTTGATCTTCGCACCGATAAGCGATCCAGATACGAGTCTACCACGTCTACCACATGACTCAGAAAATGCACTCGTTGTAATAGAGTTGGTCATAACTAGACCAAATGTTCGAACCCCAATGTAATACAACTCACGTAAACCGACTTCATGTCCGGATGTGGTTGAAGTTGTAATACGAAATGTTCCTCCTTGCATTGTACATTTTGAACTTATATTATCATTTTCTTTTCATTATTACTTGTTATGTTCGCATAACAATTATGTATCCTCATGTTGAAGTACTGCACTACATACGACACTTCAACTGTCGATCGCAGTCGATTATTTATGTCATTCTCCATATAGTATGGTGTTTCCCAACACATTCTCGGCTTCCATTCAACATCTGAACTGAAATTATGATTATCATTCCACTATCGTTTGCGGAGAGTAGAAGAGATATTTTAGACACCAGCACAATACGTATACATAGATAAGATATCGTATAACATCCCGAAAGTTCATGTGTCGTTCCCGACAGATTGTCTCTGTCGTTCTCGACACTTGGCACATGCTAGAAATTGTAAGTACACATACGATGCATAAGGGACATGCTTTTGCCTCCTGTTCGGTAAAGACCGTTATTAAATACATCCCTGACAAAAAAAAATGCAAAATACTGATCCACATACAAAACATTTCATAACATCCTAACATTTCATCTGTCGTTCCCGACAGATTGTCGTTGTCGTTCTCGACAGTTGGCACAGACTGCAAACTGCAAGTACACATACAATGCATAAAGGACATACTTTTGCCTCCCATTCGGTAAAAATCGTTACCAACTACATTCCCGACAATGGCTAACTAAAAATTAAAAAGGCAAATACGGTTCTACATACAAAACATTGCATAACATCCCGACATTTCTTCTGCCGTTCTCGACAAATTGTCTATGTCGTTCTCGACAGTTGGCACATACTGCAGATTTGTGACACATACGAAGAAAAGAGACATGCTGGTGCCTCCTGTTTAGTAAAAATCTCTACCATCTACGAAATTCATCAATAACAAAAGAAAACAATTATTTCAAGAGCTGCAATATTCGTTAATAAGTTTACAATAAGTTACAACATTATTAAAGTCACACAATCTCAATCACAACCTAAATTAAAATTAACCCAAACTACAAGGACTAAAAATTAAATTATAAATAGAAACAACAATTAGTGTTGAAGCCCTGAACTACTTGTTTTGTTGCAATGAAGCCCCTACCGGAGCAGCCACGACTTGCTTCACTTTCAGTGGTTTTCCCCGACCTCTTGGCACCCCACTTGTTGCTCCAATGGAGGTAGAAGAAGATGAAAAGGAGCTGTCCAGTGGAGCATGATTTTGGAGGGAGTGAATCATTAGTCTGGTGTTCTTCAGTCGCCATATTTACAAAACTAAAAACCTCAAAACAAAAAATTTCGAATTGTATGGAGAAACAGAGAATTTTGAGATGGAAAATATTTTTAGGGAAGGGAACCATGGAGATGGTGTAAATTTGTTGGACAGTGGAGTGAGTTTAGGGTTTTAAGTTTCTTGTTTTTGTTTTTTTAAATCTCCAAAAAATTATGACAACTTACACATTTTTTGTACAAATGTCTAGTCTAGTCAAATCTCATTTATTGAAGGCGTGTTAGGTATTTAATTTATCTACAAGGGTAAAAATGTCCAAAATTGACAATCTTGCAACTATTTTAAAAATGTGACATTTTGGTAATTACATGGTAGCAAAATGACATCCAGTGTAATTTCCTCTATTAATTATTATGATTCATGAATTTGAGTAGAATTTATTATGATTCATGTATTCGTACTTTGTTATTTGAGTAGAATTTATTTAGGTTTTTTTTTTTTTTTTTTGCATTTGCATTCTAAAGGTTGGAAATCTTTCCTATAAATTTTACAACATTGTTATTTCAAATATCACACAATCGAAGGAAGTTTGAATTCAACAATTCTTCTATCTCATTTTTTTAATATTTTTTGTCAAGAAGACACTTTCTTGATAGTTTTTTCGGAGTTATGTTTATCTCCTATAATTTTTCTTTGTATAAGAACTTGGGGTTGGCAATTTCCATCAGCAAGGTGATTGGATTAGGGTTGGCAAAAAAATCCGTTCAACCTGAAACCCATGAGGCCCAGCCCCGAACGGGGCGGGTACAAGAATCATTGTACCCACCTCGCTACCCATCTCGTTTAAAGTTAATTTTAAATTTAAGTTTTTTATCAAATAAAAATAATAGATTTATCATATTTTTAAAGAGAACATAAGTTGTTTCTAACAAATTGGTAAAAAAAGTAATAATATTTACTAAGTAAAAACATAAAAAACATAAAAGTAAAAAATTAAATAAATAAAAATAAAACCGCCCCGACTCTATCCCGTCCCACTTTAAACGGGTATGAGGATAGAGTAAGATAACAAAAATATTCAATGGGACAGGGGTGAGAATGGTCGGCCCGTCCCATACCGGCCCCGTTGCCATCCCTAGATTTGATTTTCCATCTTAAGGAAAGGACGCTTTTATCTTTTCATGAGACTTAAATCGTATGTGTGATAATTGATACGTTGATGGAATTTTTGAAGCTTAAATCTTGATAGTCTAGCCCGTCATTTCAGGATTTGGATTTGTTCTTTCTTCTCAATTTTGGAATCGAGTAAGTGTTTACATAGTTTTCTTCTATTTGAAGAAATGATTCATCAAAATAATGAGAAACCATTGATATTGACACATTTGAGATCGCTAAATGTTCAATACATGATTGTTTTAAAAGGCGATTGGATTTATGACTGAGCTTGTTATTAGTTAGTTTGATGGATAAAGCCTGTACAGGGGATATTGCTAGGGAATTGTGCCAAGGATGAGATGGCAGATTGTGATTGGTAGTGTTGAAATTATTTTTGTCCAACTGTCAATCACAGTTTGCCAAGTGTGAACTTGGCAAAATGCCTGGTAAAATTTTTTGGCAATGTAGCACAATTGAAGTTTGATTTTCTTGAGCGCTCGAAAAATACAATAATGAGGGAAAAGAACAAGGAGTTTAAATTTCAAGTTTACTTTTCTTGTTATTTTTGTCCCTTGTTTGAAAAAAACATGGTTGGTATGGGTGAACGTGGTTCGGTTTGAACGATTTGTGTCATATTTTCAATTCAAACCAGTTCACACAGTTTGAAATTTTTCCAAACTTTAAACCATTTTATTTTTCAAACCAAACCATTATTTGTGGTTTGGTTCGTTTTAATCCGCTGTTTACCGCACAGAACTTTTTTCAGTTTTAGTGGTTCATGCAACCTCAATTGGTGTATGCCGTAACTGCAGTACAACCAATTAGCTTTGGGCTGATTATTGTTTTCAGCTGGATAAATATTCCACTAATTCAAATTTCAAATCTGTGAATACCTGAATAGATGAAGGAAGATTACAAAGCAGATGGTATTGCATGACAAAACCGACAAGAAAATTGGAAGCTTTACCTGCATCTTTTTTAGATTGTGGAGAAGGAAATAGTCCTGGAAATGGGAATCTAGACTCCCCAAGTATAGAAACATCTTCCCGACCAAGATATTATTGTTTTGGTTCCTTCAGCCAAAGTTCTACAGCCTTCTATCCTTTTCAATGCAATATTTATGTAGTGTTAAATAAATAAGAAGCTTATTGGTTGAGTTCTTGATGTCAAAGTTTCTAAAGAAAACATTCGCACGAAAGAACGTGATCGCTTCATCAACAATAGCAGTTCTATCTACTTAAAATTTATATAATTTCAATACAAAATATAGTACATCTTTCTTAAAATTAGACACTGTGGTGCTAGTTGACCTTGTTCTAAAACTGGAGTAGGTTTTTTTTATGTGGCTTTTAATGGAAAGTAGAGGTAACTAATAAGTAAAAAAACGGTTAGGTTCAATTTCATGAGGTTTTCGAAAATCGAAACCTAAATCAAATCATTTTGAAATGGCTTGGTTTGATTTGAGGGAAAAAAATCGCGGGTTCACGTAGATCCGAACCAACGGTTTCAAATCAACGGGTTCGGCTTGATTTACGGTTCCACAATTTTTTTGTATAGCCCTAATGGTTGGGTTTCAATTGATAGCCCCATTATTTCCATTGCACACTTGAAAGATTTTTTTTTTTTTGTGAATCAAAGCAATTGGGCAAAGGTACAAGTTTGTGCTAAATTTATTGCACATGCAAGGTTATCCATTTTATTTGTGTTGATTTTTTATTTGTGCAAAATTTTTTTGAAAGCCTAAGAATAGTTAACAAAGAGGGGGTGAATTGATTTTTCAAAAAAAATTCGAAGAATTAATCTAAATTTCAGCAAGCAAAGACTAAATAAATTAATTTAAAAAATAAGTGCAGACATGATAACGATAAATAGAAAAGAAGAGAGTGTGCAAATGATGTAATTGTAGAAGTTCTATCCAAATCCAAACCCTTAAATAAATTTAAGGCCTTTTCAATAAATTTTATTAACTTATGGTGTAATCCAAACCCTTATAATGCTTCCGATGACTTACAAACAAAGAGTATCGATCCTTATATAATATTGAGCTTTCTAGGACCTTAATATGACCCACAAGTTTAAAGAGAAATAATTTGACAATTTGAAACTTATTTCTTAATAAATGATATAAACAAATTAAGTACATATAGAGATAGACTAACACTTTAATGAATAGAAATTTATGAAGCTCAAGTGTTAGGTAAGAAAAACTTTGATGATAAAGATAATTTTCAAAAGTTGACTCAATCAAAAGTTTTTCAAAATAAATGATTTGATAAAGATAAATAAGATGTAAGATCAACATAATTTTTCTCAAGAATATATCACTTAAATGATCTAAAAAGTGTTGCTATGAATACAAAGTGAAATGGTATATATAGAGTTCAAAACGCCCAAAATTCTAGGTAACCCGACAAGCAATCAGGACGTCCGCATTATAAACCGGACAACCAAGATAGCCATTGTACGTCAGAATTCAGAGTGACTAAAAAAGTGACAGTTGGACGAACCGGACATTCGTATGGCCCAACTGGACATTCGCATCCACAGTTTTTCCTCCGATTTTTCCTTCTTGAATTTTTGAAAAATGTAAACTTTTGAAGTGCGTTTTTTACTTTATTTTCCAAGGTAAGTGATATTAAAATAAGTTTTAATAACACTTTTAAATACTTACCTTTTTTAAGAATAATTTTTATGCAAGCGTTTTTATAAAATAATCTTTCATGCATAAAAATTTATTCATTGAACGTTTAATAATTCATTACTAAAAATTGAAGAGTTTTACCTTTACACATGAATACAAACACCTTAATCTAATATCTCCGATTGAACTTCTTTGCCTAGAGTGATTTGTTGTAAATGCTTGGCTTCCATCTTGATTTTTATTGATTGTCTGATGCGAGTCTTTTGATAGTGACATTTTTGTCTGCAATCAATCAACTTTGTAACAATAGCTATGAATACTTAAATTCAATTATTAGAAATAAAATTAACTAGTTTATTATTATCAAAATATTAAGGATGAAGTCAATCATAGGTTAACAATTTTTTCCCTTTTTGATTATGACAAACAAATGATTTACATAAAGTAATAACAACAATTGATAAGGATTGAAAATTTTAGATATCACATGTGATACATATATTCCCCAATCTTTTACAAGTCAATAACCTTCTCAAGCATATTCATCAGTTTATCAAATTTGTATAAAAAAATCTATATACATATCATCTCACATGTTTTCCTCTTTTGGCATAAGAAAAAAGTATAAAGAGGTGATCGAAAAGACATTATGTAAGAGCAAAAAGACAACCATAGGCACCAATAATAGCAAATAAATTCCCCCTTAAAGAAACACAAGATGCCAAGCAATGAAAGGTTAATATAGAATAAATCGCATCCATAAAAAAAGAAGTTAGGAGAATTAATAGCATGAATAAGTTATACTAAGCATGAAATGTAGACCATAGCTAAGGCTCCTGGAGGAGGCGGTGAAGGGAAGTGAGCGTAAAAGGCATTTTGTTGAGCTTGCATCGTCGCTTGTTGAGCTTGAATTGCATCTTGTTGGGCTTGTATTGCAGCTTGTTGGGCTTGTATTGGTGAAGCATTCTACCAAGGCCATCAATGGAGGATGTAAGGGAATCAATCCATTGAGGAGATTATAGTAATCCTCGGTAAATGTGAAACCACCGGCAGAAGGAGGAGCACTAGAACTCGGAATGTCATGATGGGGGTTCGGAACGTGTGGTACATTATCGCCATCGTCATCCTCATCTTCGTCGGAAGGTAGAGTGGAAAGACCTAAAGTGGGATAGAAGCCTTTGGTGTGATTCATCCATTGACCATGCTCTTTTACTATTTTCATTCGTTTAAAAGTTTGGATATTGATGGTATCGGTAGGACGAAGTGAAACAAAGGTCTCATCATGGAAGGGATTTTCAAAATGCTTAAAATTTTTGATAAGAAGCATGTTATAAGGTAAAGCTCTAGTAGTAATGTCTTTGGATAGATCGCCAATAATTAGTTCTTTTGAGTGAGAAGGAAGAAACCTCTATTCTTGTAGTAGAATATGATCATTTGGTACTTCGGTAGGTTCTGTTTCATTTTGTTGAACGTTTGCTTCTTCATTGTGTTCATCTTTTGGATCTTCCTTGTTTTGATCTCGAATATTCATTTATTCGGGAGGAATTTTTAATCCTACATCATTAGCAATACCTCTCTCAGATTAGGTGGATTAGTTTCATCAAAAGTTAACATGCATAGATTCTTCAACTACTAGAGTTCTTTTGTTAAAGATGAATATCCTAGAAAAATTTCAATATTGAATTTTGAATCAAATTTTCCCAAATTTTCTTTTGTGTTCAAAATAAAGCATTTGCAACCAAATACTTTGAACTAACCAATATTTGAAATTCTATTTTTCCAGTGCTCATAGGGATTTTGAGTTTTCTTTTAACTAACTAAAACTCTATTAACAATGTAGCAAGTGGTGTTAACGACTTCAATTAAAAAGTACTTTGGCATTCTATTTTCATTAAGCATGGTTTTAGCTATTTCTTGCAATGTACAATTCTTCATTCCTATTACATCATTTTGTTGAGGAGTTCTAGGAATCGAGAAATTATGTTCATATTCATTTTCATTACAAAAATTATCAAAAGTGATATTATCAAATTCTCCGCCCTGATCACTTCTAATAGTTGCAATGGAGTATCCTCTTTCATTTTGAGCCTTTTTACAAAAATATTTAAATACATTCAAAGTTTTATCTTTTAGATTTAAAAATAGGCCTCAAGTAAATCTAGAAAAGTCTTCGACAATGATGAATGCATAATGTTTACCACCCAAGCTAACGGTTCTAAAATGTCCAAAAAGGTCTATGTGGAGAAGTTGTAGCGGCTTTGTAGTTGAAGAGCATCACAAATTTTATCTTTTTCAAATTTTAAATTTGACAAATCTTTAACAAAACAAATTTTGAATATTTATGAGAAAAGATCCATGCTAACATGACTTAGGGTGTGTTTGATAACACCCATTTTCCATGGAAAATGGAATATCTTTTCCTTTTCCTTGCAAATGTGTTGTTTGATGGCCACTTTTTGCCATGGAAATTACCACTTTTTTTTCCTCCTATGCGCCTACTTCCAAGCATGAAAGGCAAAGGTTTTCCCACCTTTTAGGTGGGAAAACAATTTCTGGGATGTCTGACCTTTTTTTTTTTAAGCAATAGAAACAAATTTCATAACCAAGTGTAAAAAAAAATTTCACTTTCATGGACAATTTTGATGCAAACGAAGGCCAAACGAACACTAAACTTTGATGAAAAAAAGATTTTTTAGGAAACATTGTTTTTTTCATTTTTTTTTTTTTTTTACTTTTTGGCGATGGAAACAAAATTTATAACCAAGTGTGGAAAAAATTATCACTTTAATAAACAATTTTCATGTAAAACAAAGCCAAACGAATAGAAAATTTAAAAATTTTTCGAGTGGAAAATTATACCAGTCAAACACACTTGAAATCATTTTCCCTGCAAAACATTTTCTAGGCAAATCTTTTCCGTGTAAAACATTTTCTTTCTACCTATTTTCCACACTTGCAATCAAACGTACCCTTAATCTCCTATGCCATAACTAAGTATCCTCTTTTAAATTTGATAAATATTTTTCATTACTTTCAAATTTGATATTTATGATATAAATATCTTTACTTCAGCTTCTTATAAACATCATTTCTTTTGATGTAACATCCTTAATAATTCATTTGGAAGAATCGATTTTAATATGATATCCTTTATCACATAATTGACTAATAATAAGCAAATTATGTTTGAAGTTATCTACTAATAAAACATTTTCAGTTGAAAGAGAAAAATGATTACGAAAGTTTCTAACTCCAATGATTTTTCCTTTTGCATTATTCCCAAATGTGACATGACTTCCATCCTTCTTTTTGAAGTTTGATAATAACATTCTATCTCCGATTATGTGCTTTGAACATCTACTATCGAGAACCATTTGCTATTTATTTTCTTTGGTACCTGCAAAAATAATTTAAATTTTGATCTTCGGTACCTATACAAGTTTGGTTCATTGATAGTTAGTTTTAGTGGACTCTTGAATCCACTTGTTCTTACTTTCAAAGTGTAGCATCTTTTTGGTTAGACAGGTATAAGCAATATGCCCATCTTTATTATAAAACCTACATGTAGTGTTTTGATCATTTGATTTTTCGTAAGTTAACGAGATCGTGAACAAGTAATAAAGTAGTGAATAGAGTGTCGAACCCACGAGGACTACGTGTTTGATCGAGTTAAAATTAATTCCAACTTTAATCGAATAGCAAACAAATTTTGTGATTTTTTATGATCTCATTATGAAGGTCAGGAATATGATTTCTGGATGGGCTGCACGCCTTCATTCTCCTAGTGGTAGGATTACTCTACTGATGTCTGTTCTTTCCTCTATACCATTGTATTTATTCCAGATTATGAGCCCTCCTAAGGTCATTCTGAAAAGGTTGGAAATTATATTTGTGCGATTTCTATGGTATTCTAAGGATCATGTGCGTCGTCTACATTGGCGGAGTTGGAAGGCGATTTGCCTTCCTACTGAAGAGGGAGGTATGTGCTTTAGATGATTACAGGATACGATGAACACATTTTCATTGAATCTACAGTGATTGTTCAGGTCTCAGAGTTCTCTTTGGGCCTAGCTTTTACTGGGAAAATATTGTAGAGGGACACATCCGTTGCTTATATCAGTTCCTCACTCAGCCTCTTCTATCTGGAAGAGGCTGAAGAGATTTGGACCATGCGCCGAGACACATATTGCGTGGTGCCTTGGGGTAGGACAGATCTTCTTTTGGCATGATTGTTGGATGGGTGATTCTACTTTGGCTTCCATTTTTCTACATAGATAGCATACATCTGCGACGGTGCAGGACTTTTTCGAGTACACTGGATGGGATTTTAGGCGATTACTACAGGCTCTTCCATCAGCTATGGCAGAGCAGATCGTGACCATTTCACTATATCTTGATGTCTCGGATCACATATTCTGGAGGGTCACATCAAATGGCAGATTTAATATTAAATCAGCATGGCAGCTAATCAACTCTAGCAGGCCAATGCAGGATTCATTTCGCCTACTGTGGAGCCCTATCATACCTCCTACCGTTTCACTCTTCCATTGGAGATTATGGCAGGACTTGATACCGGTTGATATCATTATCCAGAGGAGGATCGGTAGTCAGTTGGCTTCTTGATGTCAATGTTGTTCAGAGATTGAGACCATCACTCATATTTTTACTGGTAGCAGTATTTCAGATAATGTTTGGCAACATTTTGGGGCTTTATTTCAGATTACCATGAGTACAAGAGAGACTGTTAGACAGAGATTTCTGAGATGGAGGTATTCTGGAAAGTTTGCAAGGATCGGGCACATTCGCATCATTATTCCTCTATTGATTTTCTGGTTTCTTTGGACTGAGAGGAATAATGCAAAGCACGAGAACATACATATGAGCTCAAGACGTATTATCTGGAGAGTTTACCGTATGGTATCCTTCCTCTATATTAGTGGACTATTCCGACCGTTACATTAGCGTAATAAAATGCAACTTTCTATACTTTTTGGTATTTCTTTGACTCTCCCCCATCTCCTACCCCTATCATGGTTTAGTGGGGTACTCTATCATTTGGATATGTCAAGATCAACACCGATGGCTGTGTCATGTATGGGTTTGCTAGTAGGGGAGGCATCATCAGGGATTACGCAGGAAATTGTATCACGACTTTCTCAGCTTTATATGGACAATGTATGATATTAGAAGCGGAACTCAGGGCTATTCGTGATAGAATACTACTTGCTAGAGATCTTGATTTGTCAGATATTTGGGTTGAGACGGACTCGACTATTGCCATTCATTGTATCACCAGAGGTGGCGGACCGTGGCTTATCCAGGGGATACTCAGACAGATTGCAGATATCGTTTCCTTTGACAGAGATATCTCCCACATCTTCAGAGAGGGGAACCAAGTTGCAGATGCACTTGCTACTGAGGGTTGGCATCAACGTAGATACCAGGAATATGGACCAGCCGACCTACCATGACATATTAGGGCGCTTGTTCAGATTGACAGATATGGTTTGCCCAATTCTAGAGTTTAAGTATTTGTATTTTGCTTTTCTTTTTATTTTTGATTTAACTTTTTGTAAGTGAGGTAGTACTCATTTTTTACTGTTTTCCTATTATTCTTTATTTTCACTGTAAGGAAAGTAGTACTTCCTCATTTATTGATTTTATCGATATCATTTGTAACCACGTTATTTCTCCGCCACAAGTGGGGACATATTAATAAAATCTCGGAGGTACCGCCCTCCTTCTATTAAAAAAAAGAGAGTAAGTAAATGTGTTTTGATTCAAATATGTGAAAATATTACTAAGATGTCGAATCCCCTTATTAATTCATTTTTAGTGTAACAATTAAAGTCACAAGTTGAAATCATTCATGTTGGTCAATATTCCTAATTTAATTGAAAACTTCTCTCGATAGAGATCAAATATATTCCTCTCATGTGACCCTTCTATCTCTCGATGAAAGCTCCAAACATGATAAATGCATTAACAAGCACTAGAATACCTATTGAAATCATATAAAGCATAGATGTATATCTCTATCCTCTATCGAACCTTACAATATTTATTATAATGTGCTTAAACATTATTGTCTCTCTCGATAACAATAAAATTTACTAACAATTCAATAGGTGATCAAGCAATTGAAAAGAAAGATAAAACAATAATAAACATCCACAAATCAAATCAAATTAAAGTCAAAAACTAAAAATATCATGGCAAGGGTTCATCTCATCCTAACAATGTATAAAATTAGCCTAACATATTGAAATTACAAGAAATAATATTTAAGTGAAAAGACATAACCCGGATTTTTGATAAATTGAGAAGATGAAGATGAATCTTGAAATTTTGAATATCTTCAATGGTTTCTTGATGAATCTCCACTTACGCCTTCTCTTCTTTGCCCAAAAATCAATTTTGAATCTTAACTTGATTGATTTTTTACAAATCTTCTTTAATTCTATCACAAAACTATGAATTTTCCTCATTTGATGATATTAATTAATGAATATTGGAGTATAATATGTATATGAAAAGTCTTCAATATGTATTCTATTGTTATGTATTTGTAGGAGTCGAAAATTGCTTGAGAATCACATCCAAATTGACTTCCAAAAGAGTTCCGATCGAATAAGGAAAGTTGCCTTCTCGCGCAGATTTTTTATCTCTGCATAACAGTCAGTATTTTGGCTATAACCTTCTCGTCCAATATCCGATTGAAGTGATTCAAAGTGAGTTGGACAGATAACTCGAAGGGCTACAACTTTGATAGAGGTAGAATTTTCCCAATTCAAACGTTTACTATGCCAACACTGGGTCTCAATCTTTCACTAAAAATCTGAAATATAACTTGTGCGATTGAACATTGATTGTAATAATATTTTGATCATATTCCATTCCTTTTTGAATTCAAATTACATCCAATTGTCTCCTAAAAATCTTCCAACTCATCTTTTGGTCCGTATCAACTATATAATATTGCAATTTGATCCCCAAACTTTGGATTTTGCCATTTTTAACCAATTTTCGCTTCTTTTTTTCAATTCATCATCCAACCATTGAGTTTTACTTATATAACATAAAATACAACAATTTAGGATATATTTTGTCAAAAGAACTATCAAATATCGTTATTTTAGACCCCGAATAAGTGTATAAAATACACTTATCAAATACCCTCAAACTTAAACATTTGTTTGTCCTCAAACAAAATTATAACCTAAATAACAACAAACACACAAGCATGCAAAAATATTTGGTTAGACAATCTAGCTTTTTATCTTAGTATTTAAAATTATAGTACTAAATCTACAAACTGTTTCAAAGTCACAATACCACATCGATATCGACTCTTCCAATGCAGAACTGATGTGTGTGTGTGAAGAATTAAATAGACAATCATGAATTTACAAATTACTTCAATTCCCGGCCCTTTGTGGTCAAATATATTCTTTCACCTCTCGTATGATTCACATACCCCCAAATTTATTCTTTTTTCACTATATATATATATATATATATATATATATATATATATATATATATATATATATATATATATATATATATATATATATATATATATATATATATATATATGTATGTATTTTACCCTAATTAGTGTAATAACCCTCATTAAACACCTATTCAAGAAAATCGACCTCCAACATAAAATTTTCGCAAAATTTTATCCCGTTAGTGCACACAAATTTTTTCACACATAGAATCCCTGTCCACATCCGTATCTTCCTACAACAGCAAAATCAACCTCAAAATGTGCTAAATTTGGTCTAAGGATAAGTAATTTAGTATGGTTTGGATAAAGCATCTATGTCCTACTATATCAACCTATCAATAATATGAATCAACTCATAACATCACACTATCCAACTTAATTTCAGTGCACGTATAATATCAATTTTGCAAGGTTAAGTCTCAATCAATTAGCATGCATCATATCCACAGTTCATAAATCAACACCAAATCTCAAATTTAATCATAATTGTTGGCCAGATTATCTAACTCACACAAGCACATAGCCTAGAACAAGAAAATATTTTTTTTTGAAATTTTGAAATTTTTTAATTATATATTAAAGCAATAACGAATAACAAACACATAAACACTAAAAAAATACGAAAAGTAAAAACTAAACTTTCTCCTACCCCCAAACTTAAAATCGACATTGTCCTCAATGTCATAAAGTATAAATAAGAATATGAAGGGATGAGAAAGAAAAGGAAGAAGGTATTCCCCAAATTTTTCCGTTGAAGGCGCGATGCATTATGTGTGACGGCTAGACAATCTTCTTCATCATATTTTTCCCTTGGTCTATGTTGGTTTGAGTATTTTGCGATGTCATGTTCCTGTACATAGCCGTCAAATCAAACAATAAAGATCAAATAACCTAAAACACGTGTTACTTAACCCAAGCAATCGAAACAACCGACAATAAATTCAATGGCATAAGGGTAAATATGATAGGATGGTGATGCCCTATAAATTGAAACATGCCTAAGTCTAATGCAAACTAATAATTGAAATAAATCTATATGCAATGCGATACAGAAAGCAGAATAAATAAAATGGTTCTTAATTTATAGTCTTTAGTTAGATTGTATGGATAAATTAGTCATCGTGGTTCATGCTAAAATCTCCCAACCTTACACTCCTTGCAATTCCCAATCTTGCATCCTCTTTTTGCCCTCCAACCTTTAAACTCTCCATTCTTATCTCGTCCAAGGCTTCTTAGACGTTTATGTTTATCTCATTGGACCCTTGTTTAACTTTTTAGCAATAGATTTGGCTTCCTCCAAGATTAAGGGTTGTTTGGGTGGATTATGTAATTTAAAGATCTCATGTGCGTCCTCTACCCTCACAGTCAGCTCACCCTTCTCCATGTCAATTAAAGTTCGACTTGTTGCTAAAAAGGGTCGACCTAAGATAATTGGCATATCATGGTCGTCTTCGAGGTCCATAATAAGGAAGTCCACCGGGAATATCAACTTCCCAACCTTGATGAGCACATCTTCAACCTTGTCCCATGGGTATCTGATACTCCTATCTGCCAGCTGCAGCGTCACATTCGATCCCTTGACTTCTCCAACTCCTAGTTTCCTGAAAATAGACAAAGACATTAATTCACACTTGCATCTGCATCACATAAAGTATTAAAATGAAATTCTTTGCCTAGTGAAATAGGTAAAATGAAACTCTTTGAGTCTTTGAGTTTTGGTGGCAATTTATTTTGCAATCTTCCACTGCTCTCCTCGGTTAATGCCACTTCTTTCCATTCTGGAAGCTTTCTTTTTTTAGATATCATGTTCTTCAGGAACTTTACGTACATCGAGATCTGTCAAATTGCATCGATGAATGAGATGTTGATGTAGATCTTTTTCAGCATATCCAGGAATTTCTCGAATTGATCATCGAACTTTCTCTTTTGCAGTCTTTATGGAAACGGTAGTCGTGGTACAAATTCTTTAGTAGGAACGATTTCCTTAACCTTTGGATCCTCTGATGCTCTTTCTGTCTCACCTTCTTTGTTCTGCTCAAATTCCTCCAATTGCTTCTCAACCGTGGAATGTACCTTTTCTTTTGTAGCAACTGGTCTCTTTATATTAATATCTGACAGTTGAACTCTACTATGGGTAGTCATTGCCTCAATTTGTTCTTCATCCACGACCTTCACTGTCATTACCTATTGTTTGTGATTTATCTCAGTGTCACTAGGCAGTGATTCTGGTGGTCTCTCTGAAAGTGCTTTCGCTATTTGTCCCATCTAATTTTCTAAATTTTTATGCCAGCTCCCTGAAATTGTAAGGTTTTATCTGTTCTTTGTATGTATTAGGTAGATATCTCCGTCAATTTAGTAACAAGATCTTCTAACGAAGATTTATTTTAGTTTGCTGAAAACCTAGTGGTGAAGTCTGTTGTGAAGCAATCTGAGCTCCCAGGTTGTTGTTCCATTGGAAATCTGAGTGATTCCTCCAACTTGGGTAGTAAGTGTTAGGATTTTGATTGTATTATTGTCTTTAAAAAATTTGAGCATAATTTACTTCCTCTATTAACTGAGTAAAATGACTACCACGATGCAGTCAACACTCTCATGATTCCCTCCACAATGCTTGCATTTCGGTCCCATTGTATGAGCTGCATTCATCTGATCCACCTTCTGTGCCAATGATGCCACTGTGCTGAAATTGATGTCAAAGAATCAACTTCGAATATCCTAGTAGCTCTCTTTCCACTCATCATTTCACTAGGCCAAAGTGTACTAGTGAATGCCAGATCCTCCATGATTTGGTAGACTTGATCCGCGGTTCTTTTTATGATAGAACCATCGCATGCAGAGTCTACATTAGCCCTGCTATCGGATTTAGACCAATGTAAAAATACTGCACCTGAAGCCATTTCTGCAATATGTGTTGTGGGCATTGGCAGAGTAAACCCTTGTATCGTTCACAAGCATCTGAATAGCATTCTGAGTCCAGTTGTTGGAATTTGGTAATCTCGTCCCTCAACTTTGCAATCCTTTTCGGTGGAAAATATTTGTTAAGAAATTTCTGACTCAATTGGTTCCATGTAGCGATGCTCTGAGGTAGACAAGTGTTTAACCACTCTATGGCTGAGTCTCTCAAGGTGTATAGGAAAAACCTCAGCCTGATTGCTTCACTGGACACCTCGAATACTCGATAGTTCCACACATGTCCAGAAATCTTGATATATGAGCTTTAGGATTCTCCAAAACTCTCCCAAAGAATTGTAGCGAGTTTTGAAATATGTTGATCACATCAGTCCTCAGGTGGAAGTTTACCTGACCAAACGCCGAATATACTATACTAGATTGGCTTTCCACAATTGGTGGAACCATATGCTCCCCCATTAGCCTTGCATTTTCATTAGCTGTAGCCACATTCAGCTGTGCTACTTCCAGATTAGCCTCGATGATTTGATTCGGATTTTGCTCTGCCATGTATTCCTCTTTATGTTTTTGGTGTGTTTCCAACTGTTGTTTTTTCGCGATCTCTAGGTCAAATTGAGGAAGATCACCGGTTTTCGAATTTCGCATACAAGGTATTGAAAAAGGTAGCAGGAAACACAGTAATATTTTTCTAATATAATAAAGTAAACTAAAAAAGGGTAAAATTCAAATTAAAACTAAAATTAATTAAACTTACAAAAAACAATAGTCCCCGACAACAACGCCAAAAACTTGATCGTTTGATTTTCCGCAAGTGAACGGGATCGTGAACAAGTAATAAAGTAGTGAATAGAGCGTCGAATCCACGAGAACGACATGTTTGATCGAGTTAAAATTAATTCCAACTCTAATCGAATAGCAAGCAAATTTTGTGATTTTTTATACTAATCTCTAAATTATCGATTAAACTAATGAAATCAAGTAAATGTGTTTTTATTGAAATATGTGAAAGTATTACTAAGATGTCGAATCCCCTTATTAATCCATTTTTAGTGTAACATTTAAAATGACAAGTTGAAATCATTCATGTTGGTCAATGTTCCTAATTTAATTGAAAGCCTCTCTCGATAGAGATCAAATCTCTTCCCCTCATGTGACCCTTCTATCTCTCAATGAAAGATGTAAACATGATAAATGCATTAACAAGTATTAGAACACCTATTGAAATCATATAAAGTATAGAGGTATATCTCTATCCTTTATCGAACCTTACAATGTTTATTATAATGTGCTTAAACCTTATTATCTCTCTCAATAACAATAAAATTCACACACAATTCAATTAGTGATCAAGCAATTGAAAAGAAAGATAAAACAATAATAAACATCCACAAACTAAATCAAATTAAAGTCAAAATAATTAATTAAAAACTAAAAATATCATGACAATGGTTCATCTCATCCTAACAATGTATAAAATTAGCATAACATATTGAAATTACAAGAAATAATATTTAAGTGAAAAGAGATAACCAATATTTTTGATAAATTGAGAAGATGAAGATGAATCTTGAAATCTTGAATCTCTTCAATGGTTTCTTGATAAATCTCCACTTGCGCCTTCTCTTCTTTGCCCAAAAATCAATTTTGAATCTTAACTTGATTGATTTTTTATAAATCTTCTTCAATTCTCTCACAAAACTATGAATTTTCTTCCTTTGATGATATTAATTGATGAGTATTTGAGTATAATATGTATATGAAAAGTCTTCCATATGTATTCTGTTGTTATGTATTTGTAGGAATTGAAAATTGGTTGAAAATCACGTCCAAATCGACTTCCAAAAGAGTTCCAATCGAATAAGGAAAGTTGTCTTCGCGCACAAATTTTTTATTCTGCATAGCAGTCAGCATTTTGGCTATAACCTTCTCGTCCAATATCCGATTGAAGCGATTCAAAGTGAGTTGGACAGATAACTCGAAGGGCTATATTTCCCAATTCGAACGTTTACTATGCCAACACTGGGTCTCAATCCTCCACTAAAAATCTGGAATATAACTTGTGCGATTGAACATTGATCGTGATAATATTTTGATCATATTCTATTCCTTTTTAAATTCAAATTCTATCCAATTGTCTCCTAAAAATCTTCCAACTCATCTTTTGGTCCATATCAACTATATAATATTGCAATTTGATCCCCCAAACTTTGGATTTTACCATTTTTCACCATTTTTAGCTTCTTTCTTTCAATTTCTCGTCCAACCATTGAGTTTTACCTATATAACATAAAATACAATAATTTAGAATATATTTTGTCAAAAAAACTATCAAATATTGTTATTTTAGACCCCGAATAAGTGTATAAAATACATTCATCATGTTTGAAAGAGAGGTGTTTGATACTTTGACAAATAAAATTTTGAAAGATTTTTGTTTCAAGAATGGTTTATATCCAATTCCTCCTTTATCAATAACACACTTTTGATCACCAAGCATTAAATCAAAGTTTTTCTTACCTTGAGTGAATTTATAAATAATCTTAGTTAAATCTTCAATTTTTTCTTTAATCAATGAATCATAATCAACATATTCCTTTTTAAGATCTTTTTGAGTTTCTAAAATTTTCATTTCATTTTTCAACAAGTAGTGTTTCTTTTTACGAATTGAGCGATTTAATGTAAGTTTTTCAAATTCCTAAAGAATCTCATCATAGGTGGTGGATAAATCATTATATGAACATTTTCAATAGAATTTATCTCATATTCGATTGCCATGATGCACATGTTGGCAACTTTTTATTGACTATCATTTTCATTGCGATCATCATCGTCGTTTTCATCCCATGTCGTTTGGAATGCCTTTTTCTTGATACTCCTTTTCTTGTTTGGACACTCAGTTCTTTTGTAATCGGGTTTATCACAATTATAGCAAATGATTTTCTTACTTCTTTCTTAACAATTTTCCTCTTTCTTTTGGAATCTTCAATTATTTCGCAATCCTCTCCATTTCTTGATAAGAAGAACTAGATCATCGAGCCCTTCATCATTCATATTTTCGCTAGTAGTTTCTTCTTTAATTATCGATTTTAAAGCAATTTGATGCTTAGGAAGCTCATTTGATTATTCTTTGATTTTCCTCGCTTTCTCCTTACGCTCGACGTTGTTGAGTTCATACGTCATCAAGGTTGCATAAAGTTTTTCTAATGGATATGAGTTGATGTCTTTGGTATTCTATATCGAACATATTTTATAATTCTTATCGCGCAAAACTTCCATATTTTCGGTAAGACGCGTTCGTGCCTTGGAGGAGTATTTACATAAGTAGAGAAAATGATTAAGGGACAAACGAATGCTTTGAGAAAATTATGCCTATGTTCGACGAACCTTCAACAGCAAGTTCTGAAGTCTTCTGATTTTCAGTGAGTTTTGACCGGCTGATGTTCCAATAAAGTATCTCAAAGTAAAAAATCGTGTTCTTCAACAGTAATTGAAGATAACACATCTAAGCGTGAATGATATAATCATACTGAAAGATCAGACTACTTGGTGTGAGTTAAGATTGGAGAATCTTAATCCAAGTAGTGGTTGCGGTCGAATATAATAGTGAAGTGGCGATAAAGTCAATCCTAACTTCGCGTTTCATGGACAAAACAATTTCCAGGGAAAGGTTCTGAACTTGCCTTTGATTGGAATGGAGCATATCTGCCCAGTGATAATTTTCATCTTCGGGTAGCTTCGAAGGAAAATGTTTATGATTTTGTGCTAGTGTGCTCCAAGGATGAATAAATTAAGCACACGACTCCATTACTAAAGAACGTTCAATTCAACGACATTGAATTTGATCCTGAAGTTTATTCTAAGAGTTGTACTAAAATGCTCTTTCGTTCAAGGCTGAAACACCATAACAGAAGCATTTCTTTCCGGCAGAGGTGGATAACGCTTCACTTTTGTCAAAGTTCAAGCCCACTAAAATGCTCATAGCCGATTGCAGCACGAAGTGACTCAACTAGTTATAATGTCTTAGGCTGTTGTTGGTTCTGATATGGAAAAGTTCAGTATATTTTGCCATTGGTTGTGAACTTGAAACTAGGACAAAACCACCGGAGGAGTTTGTGAGCAAGTGTAAATATTTTAACTACTGTTGGATAAACATTTGGTGCATAATTTATATTCTGTTAATTGAAAATATGTGCATGATATATGATTTATTAACAAGCAAATAACATATAGAATTCCAACTTACCTTAAATTAAGATATGTTATGAAAAATAAGAAAATGATGAATTATTGACATTTACAAAAAATGTAGAAATTAGAAGGGGATGAATGAAGCGAAGTATGCGATTTTGTCTCTCAAGATTAAACGGTTCTTCCAAAATTAATGTAGCACAATATTCATTTTTTCATGTGAACCACTCTTGATCATACTCTTCTAGATCGAAAGATATCTAACACGAAAATCGAAAATAATTTGGAAATTATTTTGTCAAAATTTGAAATTAATTATATGGAATTGATTTGGAGTGCACAAAATGAAATTAGGAGGGTAATTTATAGATTTCAATGTCTTTTCTCAATGGTCTTATCTTTTGATACAAATTAATTTTAACCATTAAATTGCACCATTTCAGATTGAGACATGATCTTGTAGTCTAGAACGTATGAAAATTCAAAAAGTCACAACTCTTTAATTATGCACCAGTTATACTTGAAAGAGTCGCACTTAATCATTACACGTATTAAAGACTTATTTTAATGCACATATTATAATCATTATGTACAGTAAATTCCAACAACTCCACTATCAGGAACACTATTAAATACCAGCATTTGTTTGCCATCCCTTAGAGTGTATTTTATACATTAAACTTGTAGTTAAATGGCATATAACAACTGGCTCTTTGTTCATGCCTTGGTCCATCTAAATAATAGAATTCTTAGATGGAAAGTAACATTAAGAATATGCTTATTACATCAAGCAACATTACAAATTGTGGAACCACGTCTACCAATTCATAATTGACGGATTAAATCATCTCAATCAGTCTCCAAACAAAGAGTCTCCAAACCAGACACAAAAACTTCCATATATGGCTTAAATAAGGACATATAGGGAGTAATATTTGTAGGGATCTGGTTTAAAGAAAATGAAATTTGGTCTAGTAAAACCTTGAAAAGTTGATTTTGTATCAATTTCGACTAATTATTCGAACTTGATCCGATAATCAAATTATGAAAATAAATAGACTAACTTGTTTTACTCCTCGAGTAGATGACCGTAGTATATTTGAAATCTGAAAATTAATTCCGGATGAATGTGAACTTGTGGTCCAAAAATGGAAGGAAAAAACGAGAAATTCAGCATATGCGATTGGTGCTCGAGCGCCAGGTCTCTGTTAATAATGCTCAAGTGACACGAAAGGTTGCGGCCCCTTGATTTGAATTTTGGGGCACGTCTCTCCAATCACAATTTCTTACCTTCTACAAATTGGACCTCTTGGACGTCATTAAGTCATCCCATATCATATTCATTCTTTGATTTGCATAAAAACATTTCATTAAAGTGGTTTTCTTGCATCAAAAATCATGTTGTTGGTAGAGAAAAATTTCGTTTCAAGTTTGCTGGTCTATGTAATTCGGAGTGTTCATATATACGAGACGTGGTCGTTGCATTTTTGGAGGTTGACGAAAATCATTAGTACCGATACAGGGCAAATTAGTCTTAATAAGAAAGTGTCAACACTTGCCTCGACCAATTTTATTACTTACATTTCTATTTTTGATTTATTTTAAACTTTTGTTTTGATTTAAAAAATACTGACTTTTTTGTTTAAATTTGAAAGGTTTCAATTGAAGACCGAAATGGCTTTCATTGATGAATGAAAAGGCTAGCATTGCCTTCATATATTCAATTTTGGTAAGTCGATATTTTGTTCGATTTCATGCTTCTATAACGGATATTTTGTAGAATATGTATGCATTTATATCAGTGTAATTCCCCCAATAATATTTCCTCTTTCGAAGTCCAATATCTCGTATATTCCTCACAGGAAAATAAAATGCTTCCTCAGTACACCATCACGTTGATGAATGTCAACTAAACAAGTATAAGTCGTACTTCCTCACATACTATAATTAAGTCATGTTGAGTATTAAAATCAGATTTTTTTATAAAATTTGATGAATGTGTGGTTGAAAATTTTTGGGCTCAATGAATTATGTGATTAAAAATCACTGTTGACTTTGATTCAAGTTAAAATCTGAATTTTAATCCTACCGACCAGTAATTATTAAAGTACAAGGATTAATTTGGAAGATTTTTTAGTTCAATGATGATTATTGAACACATGTAATAGTTCGATGATTGAGTATGTATTATTGTCATAATATTGCATATTACAAATTCAAATGGCAGAGGTAATTGAATGCCACGTACTTAAAGATCTGGAAAATTGTTAAATTTGGGCCAAACATATTCAAGTACAATAAATGTTCATTAACTTGTAAGTGTTACCATCCTAACAAATATTTCACGTGCTACACACGCGATCACAATTCTTGTGCACGTGCACGATTCATGCACGTTCTCATTTCATAGAAGAATAAAATCGTTCTTATACACATAGAAGAATTAACCATGTGTTGACACACAAAATGTGCAGTCCAATTCAAATGGCCGCAGAAAGGAAATGGCCCAATAGAAGAAGCCCATTTAGAGAGATTAGGGTAAAAGCCCGACCCAAAATGTTATTAAATATGATGAAATCCCAAAAATAAAGGTGCGTCGTCGCCCAAACCTGCAGAACGCCCAGATGTTGAGCGAATGAAGTATCATATAATCGCCCAGAGCAGAAGACCAATTGTCGCCCAAAAATGCTGAGTCGCCCAGAGCCCCAACGATGACTAAAGCTTGTTGTTATCCAAAGTCACGATTTAAGGTGGTTTGAGCATATCACAATCACGTCCCACGATTTGAGAAAATTAGTGACAAGCAGTTATGAAGAAGACGTGGTGATAGGAGTTACACACGGTAGTTGTTGGCCAGTCAGCCATTATGAAAGAAATGGGTAGTTACAAATAGTTTATAAACGATTAAAAATTACCCAAGCTGTATAAAAGAAAGAAGAAGACAACGAAGATACCCCCGACAAAATTCGCTCTCAAACAGAGAATATGTAATTTACTTTTTCTTAGATTAACTTCAATTATTTCAATTCCCTTGTACCTGTGTGCTTGCGCCCCTTGGAGGCATCTTGCTCACGTCCAAACTGTAATCTTCATATTCAATAAACACCCCTTTTTGAGACTTTGTTTCAAGAGGTTTGTCCCTTACACAATCGTCTGATCCCTTTTTAATTGTTAGCGAGTAAACGCGCGAAACAATTTGGCACGCCCGGTGGGACACTTGGTGTTTGAAGATGCAAAAGGAAAACATTATGCCTCATAAAAGTTCTGATAAAGCACCAGCAAGTCACGGAATAGTCCAATTTGTGATCAAACGATATGAGGAGCAGCAACATTCTCCTCAGACGGAAGGACAGACTCCAAGTAGTCACAGTCGTTATGAACCAATGACAGAGTTGAGTCCTCGAACCATGCAAGCATTGCTTGGGGAACTCACACAAGATGTCGTCGAACATGTAAATTTACGAAATGTCCATAATATGGAAAAATTTACTCAGAATGGAAATGTTCACTATGATAACATGGCCAAACAATTAAGTGCTTTGAACGATCTTATGAGCAAATTAGTAGGCCAAGTATGTCAACCAACCATACCCATAGGAAGTCATTTCCAGACCAGGGCGATTGTGGGACATACTTCACCACACAATTCCCCTGGTTTGAACCCAGGTCTAGGTCTAAAAACATTTTTCGGCCCTTCCACCTCAAATCAAGGGGTTAATGGAGCGCCAAATTTGAATGGTGATAATGTGACTACCAACCTGGGGGGTAATCTAAACATAAGAGATAATGTTCTGAATAACGGACATAATTTACCCCGTGTTAATGAGGGAGTAAACACTCAATATAATGAGTATAATGGTCTGAACAATGGCACTTTCCCTGCCAATCAAGGACCAAATATCAT
Organism: Fraxinus americana; assembly: GCA_035079005.1. NCBI lineage: Eukaryota > Viridiplantae > Streptophyta > Magnoliopsida > Lamiales > Oleaceae > Fraxinus > Fraxinus americana. Next base: position 73,478 of record JAVHZT010000093.1, on the reverse strand, counting down.
GCCTCCTCAAGTAAACCAACAAGTGAACCAACCCATAGGAGTCCCATATGATACAAATGTTTTGCTGAGGAATCAAATTACAGAAATAGTATAAGATCAAATGGTTGTTGGGGTACGTCCTGTCATCAGGCCGACTTACACTAAACCATATCTTGATTGGGTAGATCAAGCATATCCATGGCCTAGAGGGTATAAAGTGCACGAATTCTCGTTGTTCACTGGTTTAGGAGAAGTATCTACTCTGGAACATATAGGACGATTCACACTACAGAGTGGTGAGGCGACCGACTACCATAAAATGAGACTATTCCCTAGTTCATTAACAGGAGTAGCCTTTTCCTGGTTTATTAACTTGCCAGCAAAAACAGAATCTGAGGTTACACTGGCCGATTTGGCGAACTTACGTCAAATGCCAAATGAATGGGCAGAAGGTTTCCTTCAAAGGTTCAAAACAGCCAGGAGTAAATGTTTTGTACCCCTACCTGAAAAAGAATTTGTCAAAATCACTCAAAGCTGTTTAACTTTTGATTTAAAGAAAAAGTTCCAGGATAGGGAGTTCCCTGACCTGTTCCAACTTAGTGCGAACGTAATTAGATACGAACGTTTAATAAGAGAAGAAGAGCAAGTAAAAAATTCTAATAAAGGGACTTATTACAAAGACCCAAACTTTGGCGTTCATACTATAGATGATGAATTTTACAATCAAACTGAAATATGTTTGGCCGAACTAACCAAGGGGGATGCATATACTTGTTCCATAATGGCTAAACCTAGAGATTTAGCCAGAGATGAGCCTATGAAAGGAGAAAATAAAAAGAGCAGAACGTTCTCGTTCGACGTAACTAAGGCTGACCTTATATTCGATAAATTCTATAAGGATAAGCAGATAAAGTTGAGCGATAAACATAAGTTGCCAAGCCCTGAGCAAATTAAGGGTAAAAAATATTCTAAATGGTATAATGCATGGTCACATATGAGTAATTATTGCTTGATTTTCCGTCATGTTTTACAGGACGCTATTGAGTCAGAATGAATCACGTTCGAAGACAAAAAGAAAATGGCAGTGGATGAAAATCCTTTCCCACAGCCACTTGAAGTAAATATGGTGACGACCAGTCTTAAAAATAAGTTGCCAAGATTCAAGCTGGTTATCGACGATGAAGAAGACCCTGAGAAACATGTCAGCGTGTTCGAACGTATTAGAGGAAAAGAACCCATAAAGAACGAAGAAGTCTTGTGTGCCAGATATAAAGGAGAAGTGAGAGCAAATACTGGGAAACCAGGAGTAAAGCAGAATCACCATCACCCTGAGTTTGTTCCAAACGGGAGGCAGGGCGCATCGTTCTATAGAGGACCGCCTCTAGAAAGGCAGTTCAGGCCAGTAAGGCATGAGAGATAGTTCAGACCACAGCCTCGCCGCTTAATGTATGGCACTCATATCAGTATAATGTAAGACGTGTTGTGCTTTTTAATGAAATGACCAGGACTCAGCAAAGACGATTTCAAAGGAATTATGGACGAATGACGAGACAGCAACAAGAAAAGCCACGTCCTAAAGCACCAAGAGTACTGGAAATAGTTAATCAAAATGCTCTCGAAGATAGTGAAGAGACTGGCACTGGGGAATCAATGGGAGAAATGCCAGAAAGTTCTTCTGGGAGGTCGAAGTTTGATCGAAGTAAAAGAGACGAAGAAGATACAGAACCACCCCTTACTATTCAGTTCGGCACCTTACCTCCCGTCATGGCTAATAATTATCTGTTGGCCAGTGAATTCAAGAATAAGGAGGAAGAAGGAGGAGATGAAGAAGAAGCGTGTGTGTTGGAATGTGAAGATGGTCAGATGTCTCAAGAAATACAAGGCGAAGAGGATGATGGTATGAATGATATTGAGGAAGAAATTGATTTAAAAGAAGAAAGGAGAAAGAGAGGAGTGTCACGCAACACTTTGCTGAAACAATTGCATCGGGAAGGGGTCCGTGAAGTAGATTTGTTGGGAGAACCATCTGGGCGTTCTTTCGATTTCTACGTACTATATGGAACGCCCAAGAGGAAGAAAAAGGTACCTCGTTCGGAGAAATACGGATCTCCTCCAAGGATATTGCCTCCCCCAACAGGCTGGGTAGCTACTGGAGAAATACTAGAGGATGAAGATGGTGCCCCACAGACAAATATTCAGCCCGCGGTATTGCAAGTTGATTTATCACAAGGGGATAAGTCGACATGAGACAAACAGGAAGTAGAAATTGATGCAGCAGAAAAAGTCGTCTTCAAAAAACCCACTATGAAACTGACCAAGCATTTAAGGCCACTTTATGTGAAGGCATTGGTCAATGGCATACCCGTGGTAAAGGTGCTTATTGATAATGGAGCGGCCATAAACACTATCCCATTAAGGATGATGAGGAAATTCGCGAAGACAGAGGATGACATGGTCCCAACGGAAGTCATTCTCACAAGCTTTAATGGGGGAACAACTTCGGCCAAGGGAGTAATGCCACTAGATATAACCGTGGGAACAGCTACTAGGACCATAGTCTTCTTCGTCATTGATGGTCCTACTAGTTACAACATACTATTAGGGCGAGACTGGATCCATGGAAGTCGCTGTATACCATCATCGTTCCACCAGTGCTTAGTTTTCTGGAATGACCAAGGTAAAGCAGAAGTGGTATGGGCAGATCATAGGCCTTTTGTTGCAAAAGCTAACTCGGTGGAAAGATTTATGTAAGAGGGAAACTATGGACCTGTCAGGATAATCCAAGATGGAGAAGAAACTCAAGTCGTCACACAGAGTGAAGAACCATTTTCGGTAGAAGCACTAGTTGAAATGTTCAGTCAAATGAGGCCAAACATAGTGGCCCTGGAAGAGTCGGTGATTGGCAAAAGGACGATCAAAGAATATTGATGAATTGGCAACCAAAAGAGCATGAGGCCGAGATCCAGGCCTTCAAAGCCAGACTAGTGGCTTTCAATAAAGAATGTCAAGAGAAAATCAAAAAAGAAGTAGTATTGAAAACATTGGGAGACAAATTGACAGTATTCAAATTGGAGCAAAGTGTTGACCAAGAAGTCAACAAGGTGGATTGCCTAGAAGAAGAAGTGCCTACAAAAGACATGGATGATGAAGTAATGAGGATCAACAAGCCTGGGAACGCTCAAGCACAAGACCCTTTGGTCAAAGTAAACATTGGCGACGTGGGAGAAGATCGCCCAACATTTATCAGCCAGATGCTTAGTCAAGAGGTTAGTACAGCATTAATCGCTTTATTAAAAGAATATAAAGACTGCTTTGCTTGGGAGTATGAACATATGTCTGGTTTAGATAAAAATTTAGTGGAACATAGACTGCCAACTAAATAAAATTTTAAGCCCCATAAACAGCCTCCTAGACGTTTTGCTCCTAATCTTTCATGATATGATAGGCAAGTTTGTTGAGGTGTATGTGGATGATATTGTAGTCAAATCTGTTAAAGAGGAAGATCATTTCGAACAACTGAAATGCTCATTTGAGCGAATGAGACAATATAAGCTGAAATTGAATCCTTTGAAGTGTGCGTTTGGTGTCAATGCCGGTAATTTCCTTGGCTTTCTAGTACACCAAAGAGGAATCGAACTCGATAAGAATAAAGCAAAGACCATTTTAGAGGCCAAACCGCCTAACAACAAAAAAGAATTGCAACGATTTGTAGGTCAAGTAAATTTCTTAAGGCGTTTTATCTCTAATTGTGTAGGGCGAACAAAAGCTTTTTCGCCTCTCCTAAAGTTGAAAAATCAGGACGAACTCGTCTGGAAAGAAGAACATCAAAAGGCCTTTGATAGCCTAAAGAAGTATTTGTCAAATCCGCCAGTGTTGGTGTCACCTATCCAAGGATGGCCAATGAAGGTGTATATATCGGTTGAACAAGAATCGATAGCTGGAATGGTCGCACAAGAAGACCAATTTGGTGAAGAAAGGGCAATATATTATTTAAGTAGACGCTTGACAAAATGCGAATCTAATTATTCTGCTATCGAGAAACTATGTCTCGCTTTATATTTCACATGTACTAAGTTAAGGGCTTATTTACGGCTTGTAACAGTTTATCTAATTTCTAAAGTAAATTTAGTGAAGTACATGTTTTCTCGCCCTGTTTTACACCAAATGATAGGCTTTTGGACTTTGGCATTATCCGAGTTTGAAATACAATATAAGGCGGTAAAAAATCAAGCATTGGCTAATTTCTTGGCCGATCACCCGTGCCTCGATATGCCTGAAGAAATTAAATTGGAAATAGACTCATTCGAGTTCAAATCATGGATCCTATATTTTGATGGATCAAAAACTTCCAAAGGTGTAGGGGTAGGAATAGCCTTGATAAATCCTCTAGGAGTTTGTTATAAATTCGCTTTCACATTGGACAGAATATGCACCAATAACCAGGCCGAGTATGAAGCATTGATTGTCAGCCTAGAGTTACTAATTGAAATGGAAGTAAAAAACGTGATTATTAGGGGCGATTCCCAGTTGGTGATTTACCAACTCACTGGCGATTTTAAATGTCAAAGCGAATCCGTCATAAGCCAGTACGAAGTCGCCCAAGAATTGCTAGAGGAGTTCGACCAAGTAAAACTCCAATATGTCAATAGAATATACAATGACATAGCGAACGAACTAGCCCAAACGGCCTCAGGTTACTTAAAAATCTTAGATATAGAACCCACTTGTGAATATGGAACAATTTTGCCCATTATACAAAGGAGGGCAAATAGGATTGGAGTTCATTGCATACAAGAAGGAGACGCAATGGATTGGAGGGTAGAGATAAAAGAGTTCTTGAAAGAACCATGTAAAAAGAACGATAGAAAGATAAGGCTACAATCGTTGAATTACACATTGATTGAAGGCGAATTATTTAAGAAACGCCCAGATGGGGTGTTGTTAAAATGTGTAAGCTTACAAGAAGTTAAGGTAATTATGGCTGAAATACATGAAGGAATTTGTGGAGCCCACCAAGCTGACCAGAGGATGAGATGGTTAATTATTAGGAATGGATATTTTTGGCCTAAGATGGGAGAAATGTGTGTCCAATTCAGAGAGCGCCAGCTAGAGAAATGGCACCTATCATTAAGCCATGGCCGTTTAGAGGTTGGGCGATAGACTTGATAGGGAAGATTTATCCACCATCGTCCAAGCAACATACGTTCATTATAGTGGCAACAAATTTCTTCACCAAGTGGGTAGAGGCAATACCTCTAAAAGAGATATCTCAGAAAAGTGTTATAAAGTTCATTCGCTATCATATCATTTGTAGGTTTGGAATCCCACAAACCTTGATGGTGGATCATGGGACTTCCTTGAATGGGGATCAAGTGAAGGAATTTTTGAGCGAATTTGGGGTCAAATTGGTAAATTACATGCCTTATTACGCTCAATCCAACGGTCAAGCTGAGTCCTCTAACAAGATTCTGAAGAATATCGTAAGAAAGATGATAAGTGAAAACGCCAGAAATTGGCACAAGTGTTTGAATCAAGCTTTGTGGGCCTATAGAACGTCGCCATGCACAAGCACTAAAGTTATCCCTTTTCAGCTAACATACGGGCAAGACGCAGTGCTACCCATGGAAATCAACGTGCAGCCAATGAGAGTATGTTCACAAAACAACCTGGGCGACAACGAACGCGCAGAGTTACTCGTCCAAAATTTATTGGAATTGGATGAATTAAGGTTGGACGTCCTGGATAGATTGCAAATCCAGAAACAAAAAATGGCTAAGTTCTACAACAAAAATGTCATAGCCAAGTCCTTCAGTTTTGGCGATTTAGTTTGGAAAGCAATACTCACTTTGGATAGTAAAGACCCAAAGTACGGTAAATGGTCACCAAATTGGGAAGGACCATACAAGGTGAGAAGTGTGTTGCCTAATGGAGCCTACCATTTAGAAAACTTAGATGGTATTAATCACGTGAGGTTCATCAATGGCAAATATTTGAAGAAATGTGTTCATTCCTTATGGGAAGACGAACAAATAAAAACTTAAGCATGTAAGTTCTATTGAGTGATGATAGCCAGATAAAATAAAGAACGAAATACGTTCAAACAAAACTTTTATTAAATAAATGTTGGTTACATCTATGGAATACAAGAGTGCGAAGTATCCTATGAACAAAAGTATAAAACTCCTACGAGTTACAACTAGGGATGAACAATTATGGTATTTCTGGCAGCAACGGTGAAAATTGTGGACTGGGACCAGCCACCTCCTTGAATGCGTTGCTGCAATGGTGGGCGAAAAAAGGGCTGAGAAGCATTCTCAACAAGCAAAAGTAGCCCAGAATTATTCCTTCCCACCATCGATGGATGTGAAGAATTTTGCAGCTGGCTAAGAAAAATTCCTATATCTCCTATATCGACAGGCGCAATCAAAGTAGACAACAAATAGGATGGATCAATTGACCCATTTCTACGGAAAAGTGGAATTGGAGAAAGAATCGAGATGCTAAACGATGGCAGCAAGATAATTCTTAGAGAAGAACTACGAATGGGGATGATAAGTGCTGAAAGCACAAACGTATTTATAAGGGAACGAATATGAAAAGTCAGAATACGAAAGGCCACGTACATTAAATGGCCCAAAATCAGAAAGGTGAGGAAGTTGATATGCATGAATTTTAGCATAGAAATAATCAAGTGCTTGGGGGGTTGACGACTTAAAAGAGGAACGTCAATTAATACTCGAACATACAAAACAATTGTTCATTAAAGGCAAATACTGCTGTTACAGTTGAAAAGTGACTATGATGATTAGTTCATGAAATTACAAAGAAAAGGACATCAAATGTCTTAATTACAGTTCACCCCCAAACAGATCGAATCTGTTCCCTAAGCTTCGCACAATCCTCATCCTGCCTTGAAGAAGCAGTGTCTATATCGATCACAATCTCGTCATCAACCTTCAGCTGTTGGTAAAGCTCAACTAAGGACTTGGTCCGTTCTACCTCTTGGGAAGCATTACGCTCTTTAGCAGCCATCCTAGCCTTGCAATCGTTCATCCTTGCTTGAAGCTCCTTCATCTCTGCAGCCGAGGTCATCATTAGGGAATCTTCAGCCTTAATTTCAGAAGAGATTTCATTCAATCCAGTCTTGGCTTTGTTGATCTCCTGGAGCAAAGATTCATTTTCAGAAGAAGCACGAAGATACTGAGTTCTTTTGGCTTTCAACTCGACACATCTAGCCAACAGAGAAAGGACTTCAGAGTGAATGGCCCTCAACGTCGCCTTGAATTTAGGAGAAACATTGAGCGACGGAAGCATAAGTGCTTGTGCCAACTTCGTGCTCAAAAGATCAAATTTATCCTTCTGTGTGGCAGCACTGGCCGTGCAAACATCCATATCCATGAAGGCAACATACTCAAACATTGATTGTCTTAGAATTTCCATGTTTGCCTCTGAGTAGTCTGAAGGATGGCCGGAAGAAGGGCATGACATTTCCATTTGTTCCCAAGAGAAAAGCAAGTCTTGGATAGAGCGCACAACAGTATTAGTGCACTGAAAGAAAATGCCAATGTTAAAATGTCACTACAACAGATCAATCAAGCCAAGCAAAAGAGTGAAGGAAGAACATGAGATACCTCATCAGCGACCTTCGAATGTTCAGGATCATCATCAATTGGCCCCACCATTCACGAAGACTTCATTTTCTCTGAATATGACGAACTTACTGCAACGGGCAGGTTTGTAGAAACACCTGATATACACAGAGGAAAACAAGTCAAAGACTGCTAAATCAACAAGTAGAGTGAAAGTGCCAAGAGACGTCCTACCTGCTGGTTCAGTAATTGGGAGATGGACGTCCTGGGAAGTCTGCAATGCTTCAGGGGGTTGTGATGAAATTTCTGGTACCAAAGGTTGTTCTTTGGGTGGAATCCCTTCATCAGATGATCATGTTGAGACAGTTACAACAGCAGGAATTGGAGCAGGAGAGGCTATGACCAAGGCTTCTGAATGAGAAGATGAGCCTTTCTGAAACCATCAAATGGAACAATCAAATGAAGCATCAATTCATAAAGATCAATAGGTCATGGTTAAACAAAGTCATTACCTTTCTTTTGTGGATGAGGGGAACATCAACATCATCACCACCATCATCTTCAGCGTCATCTTGCAGGACTGGAGAAGCTGTGGCTGGCCGTTTCCGGCTGGAAGCACCTTTGGCAGCAATAGCCTGGGTAGTTGGGGAAGCAGATTGAAGACTTGAACCTTTGTGGGAAGTTGACGATGATTTGGAAGGGCCCTTAATGGATAGGGGAGTAGCAAGAATAGGGGAAGAAGAGAGAGTCTCTGAGCGATCCAACGAGTGAAAGGTACGATTAGCATTGACTGAAAAGAACCTACGCTTCACAGACGGCCACATTTGGTCGAAAAGAGGATGCGTAACAGCAGTAGGATTGAAAGGAACAAAAGAAAAGCCGTCAGCCAAGCGTTTATAGCGAGCATCAATAGCCCCAGCCTCAGCCTTACTAATAAGGTGAAAACGCTCCGCGATATTCTTGGAATAACAAGGAGGAACAGGTCAAGTTTGGCCAAAACCAAGCTGACGGGCAAAGAAATGAGGAGCGTATATCTCGACCCCAGCTTTAGCATTTGTCCCCGTCACGATATCATGAAACAATTCTCTCCCAACAAAAAATTCAACCCACATGGACAAAGATGTGTTCGCTTCATCCGTGGTGGAAGGAGGACGAACAAAAATGGGAATCTGATGAGCAGGAAAATGGAAGAATGAAGGGATTGAATTCAAATTATAAAAGAATGTAAAAACTTCTCTGGCAGACATATTTACAGGGCCCAATTGATTAATAAATAACCCATAGCAGGCAACCGACCTAGGAGGAGAAGGTACAGCACCAAGTTGTGGGAAATACGCCCTCAACCATAATTGGGCTAACCAAAGAGGCCCGCTGCCTGTAGGGAAGGCACCACTCTTTAGTTGGAATTTGAGGGAGGCCATGCCTCTATAAAGGGCGCCCAAAAAGAATGAACATAAATTCAGGGATCGACCACGTGCTAGTTTATGTGATATGGGCAGATAGCTCGTAGAAGGCTTCAGACTAGGGACGGAGAGGACATATTTACACAGCCAAACGTGAAGGAAAACTACACGCTCAGCATGGTTAGGTTCAGAAACAGAAGCAGTATAAAGGCTTTGCATGCTCGAATAAGACTCAATAATTTTCTTATCAAACCTCGGAGCAGCGCTAGTAACCAAGATACTAGGAAATATAGTATCGCCCAGAGGTGGGAGGTTTACTAAAGCCCCTACGTCCCTCAGAGTAATAGACATCGGGCCAAGAAGAAAAACAAAAGTATTATACTCTGAAGACCAAAACCTTAGTGCGATTGGGAAAAGTACTGAATCGTAAATTGGGGGATGGAGGGTAATCTCCAACAAATCAGAACCCGTGCAGGATCAAAAATTAAATTTAATTCCACCATATTGGGGGGTAATTGTTGACACACAAAATGTGCAGCCCAATTCAAATGGCCCCAGAAAGGAAATGGCCCAAGAGAAGAAGCCCATTTAGAGAGATCAGGATAAAAGCCCGACCCAGAATGTTATTAAATATGATGAAAGCCCAAAAACAAAGGTGCATCGTCGCCCAAGCCTGCAGAATGCCCAGATGTTGAGCGAATGAAGTATCCTATAATCGCCCAGAGCAGAAGACCAATTGTCGCCCAAAAATGCTGAGTCGTCCAGAGCCCCAGCGATGACTAAAGCTTGTTATTATCCAAAGTCACGATTTAAGGTGGTTTGAGCATATCACAATCACGTCCCACAATTTGAGAAAATTAGTGATAAGCAGTTATGAAGAAGATGTGGTGATAGGAGTTACACACGGTAGTTATTGGCCAGTCAGCCATTATGAAAGAAATGAGTAATTACAAACAGTTTCTAAACGATTAAAAACTGCCCAAACCGTATAAAAGAAAGAAGAAGACAACGAAAATACCCCCGACAAAATTCACTCTCAAACAGAGAATATGTAATTTACTTTTTTTTAGATTAACTTCAATTATTTCAATTCCTTTGTACCTGTGTGCTTGCGCCCCTTGGAGGCATCTTGTTCGCGTCCAAATTGTAATCTTCATATTCAATGAACACCCCTTTTTGGGATTTTGTTTCAAGAGGTTTGTCCCTTACACAATCATCTGATCTCTTTTTAATTGTTAGCGAGTAAACGCGCGAAACACCATGCAAATTATTGGAAACCGGAACGAGAATAACTAGAAAATAAATATTTTCTTTAATTCAATCAACCAAGATCTTTACTAAGTCCTTGTTCGAACTCCATCTTGGGGGGAAATGTATTATTGAATAGTGATTTTTGAAAAATATGTGGTTAAAAAATAAGAAAAAATTTCGATTTACGTGTAAAATTATTATATTGAATAATGTTTTCGTATATAATAATAATAATAATAATAATAATAATAATAATAATAATAATAATAAGGACAAGGATAGATTTAGACTTAATAATAATAATAAGGACAAGGATAGATTTAGACTTTATCAAAATCAAATATTAAAATCAATATAATATTTGATTTCTTGATTGAATCTAAATCACAAACTATCTTCAACTTTTTTATAGTATTCTCCAAAGTATAGACTACATTAGTATCTGAAAACCTTTTTAATTAAATCAAAATAACAATTTTAGACTATACGGACCAAAGGAGCCCCTATTTGGACTCCATTATTTTACATTATAATGAAAGAAATAGTAATTTTTAAAAAAATGTATGGTTAAAAAATAATGAATTTTTTTTAAATTTATGTATAATATTATTTTATTAAAAATATGTGTTTGATATGAAGAGAGAAAAATGAACTTTAATTTATTGGGGCCAAGCACAAATGAAATGAAAAATTAAGGAAATGCTTTTTCCTATTTTTCTTTCCTTGGAAAATGTGCCTCACATTTTTCCATGTGTGAATCCTACCACCTCACTCTATATATATGGACAAAGAACTCTTAAGATGTGTTTGGCCCCATTTTGGATAAAGAATAAATTCTGAAATAGTGATTGATATAAGAATGTATAGTTAAAAAAAAAAAAAAAGAACTTTTGATTTTATGTGTAATATTATTTTATCGATAGAATGTGTGGTTGAAATGAAAAAAAATAAAAATAATAAGAAGAAAATGGGTGTCAAACATTGGCTTAATCTAAGGACATGTTTTTTTATGGGTTTTGAAAAGTGGAAATGTGCTTTTAAGATCCAAAATATTTTTTTTTGCCTAGTCTAACAAATTTTATAAAAATGCTTCTTTTAGTTAGAAGATTTTTTAGAGAAAGTTGGTTTAATGTGATCCCTCAAAATATTTTCGATAGGAAACTCTATAAAAAATTAGTTTTCAAATGAAAGTTAAGATATTTTTCTCCAAAATCTCCTTTTACTGAAAGCAAAGCAAAGCAAAAAAAAAAAAAAAAGGGTACCAAACGGACCCCAAGTCTAATTTCTCCAAAATTGGGTTTAATTGCACATGTAGTCCTTAAATTTTATTCAAATTATAATTAAAATTAAGTCCAAAACTTTCAAAATAATTACAATTGAGTCCTAATCTTTACACACGCACCTGTTCGAACATATATTTTTCAAATATATATATAAAATCAAAGAACTATTAAACTCACAAAAAAATATATACACAACTCTATCAATGATTTAGAGGAAATACTCGATGATCAAGTGAAATTTAATTGTCCGAAAGGTAATTCTATAGAATTAAATTCAACACGTGATCAGTTCAATACATTCCAAGTGTACTAGTATCACCATTAAACCATTTATGCAATAAAAACAATTCTTACATCCAAAAGGTGAAATAGTCAACACTATAACCTTCTAATTCAAGGCACCACAGTAAAAATATATTATATGGACACACGATCCAACGTGAACCGCATATAAAATTTGGATAGTTTGGGATAGCATTTTGAATTTATTGTCTAATGCCCAACTAATCTTTGACTAATGGATTAATGAAAAATTTCAGATTGTGCCCTTCGTTTCTGTACGCGTTCTTCATCTCTCTTCATATAATAGCCATCTCCTCGTGCCCATCACTTCGCATTCAAGCTTTCCAGTCGATTGGTGTTCAAATGTAATGCTCATTTTGTATCTTCACCAACGATCGATGAAGTTTCCTACATCCCTTTTTTTTGTGTGAGTTTACTGTTAGGTCGAAGTAGTAATAAAAGTAAAAGCAAAACTATTCAAGAGTTGGGTGGACAACGAATGAACATATTGTTTTGCTGAAGTTTATGCTTGCTTTTCTACGTGGATTGGACACAAAATATAGCGATTAATTACTTTATGGAGAAAAGACAGCGGATGAGAGACGATTGGCCTACCTAAGTTTGTTATAGCCATAATTGATCCATATGCTAAAATTGTTTAGTCAATAAAGCAATAATTAATTGTCGAAATATTTTTTTAAAAAAAATCAATTAATTATGTAAAAAGAGTTGCCACCTTGACCTTGGTTAGGAAGGACCAAGAACTCGTAATAATTATATCGAGTACTAAATTTTTTTTTGAATATTCCCTTATTAGATTTTTATTTGATAATAGCCCACTCTAGGTCGTTTTTTAGAAGATTATCGTGCTTGTAGTCGGTCAAACAATTTGTCAATATGTGTTAACAAGTAGGGGTGGACCTAGCACCCGGCGAGCCCTAGTGGCCGCCCGTGTTAGATCCTTTGGGAACAAATTTTTTTTGTTGACAATAGATAAAAGTTTTAGGTAATATATTTGGTGATTCATTTTATTTTCAAACATTGCTTATAGTATAGTTTGTTAGAGGTTATACGTTCAAATTGGAGGTCAATTGATCAAATTCCTTTCAAACCGATTTATTGTATAATTTTTCTAGTAATGCAATAGAGAGGAGATTCGAACCTATGACCCCTTCAATATTATTGATACTTGATCATCATGACATTTGTTGAATTTTGAAATTAAATCTAAAATAATAATATATATTCCGTTTTAATGATTTTAATGCAATTGTAAGGATTCGAACATATGTTCTACATTTGATTTATAGGAAACTTGACCACTATATTATTTGATGAACACTATCTGCATATATATGTTTAGTTTTAGAAAAATAATTATTATATATTAAATTTTAATATTTTATTACGATTGACGGTCAATGACCGCACAGGATCACCTAAAATTCTGGATCCGCCATCGTTAACAAGTAGTAATTTTTTATGGTAAATTTATTTATTCTCACAGAAATTATACATTCGCATGGTTCCAACTTTCTTCCCAAACAAGAGTCTCTCCGTATAGAAGAGCTGGATCAGATGACATCTTGGTCTAGCAATTTCTTGAGTTCAGTTCTTTGGGTTTAATAGGGTTTTACTGTAATTCAGCAAGATGATGCACCCACTTTTCTCTACCTGCCTCAAAAAGTATAATGGTTCGTTTGGAGCTTTGATGTTTTTTGTTGATGTTGAGAACTTCAAATATTCAAAAATAAATAAATAATAAAATAAAATAAAAAATAAAAATATAATAGATGACGTTTAGGTGAAGTGTGAAACCAGTTCCCTTTGCACTGCTTTTGAAATATTTTCAAACCATAACGTTTAAAATGTTTTGAAAAAATCTCAAACCTAAAGATCACCATTTAAAACAGTTTAAGATTTTGTCAAATCTAAACCTAACGGTTTGATTTTGTTTCAAATCACAGTTTCTGCATATATTTTTCTTACCTAACATCATTAGTTAATTGACTGCAAAATATCCTTCTACTTTACTGGCAATGAAATGAAACAAAACTAAGGGTGTATTTGTCTTTCATTATTAGAAGAAAAATAGAGTAATGAAAAGTATTTTTGGAAAATGTGTGGTTAAAAAGTAAAGTAACTTTATTGATTTGTGTGTAGAATATTTTATTGGGTAAATGTGTGGTGGAGAATCTTACCGTATCAAACAATTTTTTGAAATAATGATAGAAAAATAGGGGGCTAATTTTCCCCTACAATGAATTTGATAAATAATCACGACCCTTTATTTGATCTAATTTAATGATCTTGATCTATTAAAATATTTTACAATCCCTATACCAAAAACACCCCAATAAAGATTTAAATAGATCTAGACTGTTAAATTAGCTTCAAGTAAGGGATAAGATATTGGGCCATGCTTGGAGTACGGGGGCCTGACTTACAGGCTGCTGCCAGGCATGATACATTTGGGGAGGTGGGGCCAATCTTTTTTTTTATTATTATTCACATGTGGGGCCTCGGCACAGTGAGGTGTCTGTGAGGCCCCTGGCAATAATGCTCCTGTACTTGGAGCATTATTGTAAGATATTTGTGCAATTCATTGACAGGAGGAGCGATCTCTATATATGAAACTATAAGTCTATACCAATAAAATTACAATAAAAACCATGACAAAAAAAAACATAGGTATCAAAATAAAATACTATAAAACAAAATATAATACCACAATACAACTTAATGCTCCCCAACAAGACCTCCATGTTCCTCACTAGTGTTGTCGTAATTGATGCCTTGTTTGTGGACTTGAGAGAGTCAAAAATGATAGTTTTACAATGCTTTTTGGGTGCAAGAAGGTTCGGTGTATGAAATATGAAATATGAACAAGTAATCTGATGAAATCATGAACAAATAAATAAGATTTAAATATTAGGAAAACCTTGATATCTGTATGAGTTTGTTTTATGACAAAAATTTGTTTTACCCTAAATTAGTAAGATACACGATCCTTTGCAACAAGTTGAAATCGAGTTGAGCACATTTACGGCCTATTAGTCTCTGCCGAACTTATAAGTTGGTGTTTTCCTAATTTCTTGTGAACATTTCAAGTTCACAAGAAAATCTGCCAACACTTGTACTTTAATTGTGGATCATCCTTTATAGCTTTTTTCAAATTGTCCCAACTATACTGCCCACTTCATTAACCACCCTGACATATTAGGCTTTTGGAGTACTTGTTTGAGTGAAAAATTAGTTAGTACTTAAATACCGTGGCTCTGAAAATAAGGTCCTAACTTTTGCGACAATGTAATTAAAGCAAAGGCAACCTTATCTATATCTGGACATCTCTTATGTGCTCTTTGCAAGGCTTTACTTACATAATAGACTGATAATTATTGTATACCTTCCTCTTTTATTAGTATGGAGCTTAGCACCACCTTAGAAACTGCTAATTATAGTAGTAGGTTTTCCCTATTTTTGGGTTTAACTAATACGAGTGCTTTTCATAGGTGATCTTTTAGAGCTTAGAATTCTTGTTCGCATTTATTGTTCTATTCAAACTTTTTTTTCCTTTCAACACCTGGAAAAAAGGGAACATTTATCTATTTCTCCCTATACAAACTTACTTAGGCCCCTTCCTGTTAGGCTTTGTACCTTTTTTAGTTTAGATGGGGACCACATTTTTACAAGGACTTGAATTTTGTCGGTGTTCGCTTCGATACCTTGCTAATTGACCATATATCCAAGGAATTTTCCAGATTTAACTCCAAAAGCACATTTTAGCATATTGAGTTTCATTCTGTATTTTCGTAATAAGTTGAAAGCTTCTTCAAAATGTTTTAAGTGGTCCTCAGCCTAATTTTCTAGATTTAACTCCAAAAGCACATTTTAGCATATTGAGTTTCATTCTATATTTTCGTAATAAGTTGAAAGCTTCTTCAAAATGTTTTAAGTGGTCCTCAGCCTGCATACTTTTCAAAAGCATATTATCAATGTATACTTCCATTGTTTTTCTTAAGTAATCCACAAATGTTTTGTTTACTAGCCTTTGGTACATGGTCCCAACATTTTTTAACGCAAATGGTATTACTTTATAACAATATAGTCTCCGATCTATTACAATGTGATATGCTCATAATCTTGACCGTACATGAAGATCTGATTATATCCCGAATATGCATTCATAAAACTTAACAGCTCGTGTCCCGCGATTACATCCACCAACTGATCAATTTTGGGGAGCGAAAAGTTGACTTTTAGGACAAGCTTTATTCAAGTTCGTAAAATCTAGATGTTCGCCATTTTTTGTTGCTCTTTAGTACTAGTAACGAATTACATACCTAAGCTGGGTATCGAGCTTCGCGGATAAGGCCATTTTTGAACAATTTTTCCACCTCACTCTTTAATGCTTTATACTTTCCGACACTCATTATTTGGCACCTTTGCTTCTTAGATTTGATCTTAGGATTGATCTTCAGGACAGATAGGCTACATTGGGATCTATTCACACCATGTCAGTATGTTTCCAGGTGAACACATCTAGGTTCATGGCCAGGAGGTTTTTTAGCAAGCTTTTCATAGGTTCATTTAACTTGCCAATTTTTAGATCTTTGCTTGCATCTTCTGAGCTTACGAAAAAGATTTCTAGTTCTTCCATCGCAGCCACATCTGACATGCAATCGCTTATGCAGGGGTCGACTGAATCATCGATTTCTAATTTATCCCAGGATTACTCATTTCGATTATGGAAATGGTATTCTTAAGAGCTCTCATGACTCTTTTTTCACTACTTTTATGATTCTTGTGCAGGATTCCTTGATTGTACTTTAAAGACATTTTGTATTTGTTTGTGGAATACTTCACATGCGATTGACGGAGGAAAATAATTATATTTGCCTGCTTCATGGCAGGTCGTCTAAGGATTTCGTCATATGCGAATTTATCTTTGACAATGTTGAAATTCATATACACTTGGTATGCCTGGGACTTCTCTCCTATTTTCTCCTATTTTCACTAGCAAAGTGACTTTTCCATGAAGGATTAGGCCTCCTTGGTGAGGCTCCTACTTCAAGAATCCAAGGATTATATTTTTGTATTCGGTCAAATGCTTCGTCATATAGCACATTTTCTGTGCTTTCATTGTCTAAGAGCATGCGGTGAAAACAACCCCCTCTATTACTGTTTAGATCATGATTATCTCATCTTCGGTTCCTGCTTTTCCATTTTTACGCTCTATAGATTTGATTGAACAGGTTAGAGGCTGTGGATTACCTGTTTTCTCGATGGTTTCTAAAGCGGTACTTTGTCTAGTATGTCTACCTTCCAGGCTTTGTATTTTTGCACATAGAATAACGAATTCTACTATCCATTGTAAGGCAGAAACCAACAACGGAAGCACAAATCAGAAAATGAACAATACAATATCGTACAATGCAAGAAATGGAATCTTATTGTATTTTGGGCTCAGAACAAATCATTGCACCCTTCTATACAAAGCAATAGCCACAAACACCCAATCCCCTAATCTAAACCACACAAGGTTACTCAATGGCTCGAAGGCAAACTCAGCCAAAACCGGACAGCCCCTCTCTCGCACAAACAACCACAAAGAAAACTGATCACCAAGATTATCAAAGGATTAAAACCAGTAGTTAAAATCCAACCCAAGATTCACTAAGAAAAGGGAGAAGAGATCACGAAGAACTCAAAACACAGGAACAGCCAGAGACGCGAAAGAGGGAATGAGAAATCTGCCAAGAATGACGCTCCAGTTGGTATATATCACAGCCCAAGCTAAAAAGGGCCAACACATCAACCCATTTATCAAACGGACCAGAGCAGCTCAAGTGGGTAACCGATTGGGCCGGGGTTTGGGCCAATTCCTTTGTGTTACCGGGCAATGGTTTTAGTCTTAAAACATTCCACCACTATTGGGCCAATCCCATTTCATCATTGCCCAAAAAGTTGAAATACAAATGTGACAAATGGCATCATAATCCAACATCCATGCCTTGAGGTCCTCTGCCATTTTTTGAATGGCCTTTGCTGCTACCTCCTTATTCCGTAAACGATGGAGTTGAGTGAGGAAATGGCTTTCTCGTAGTTTTCCTATGATATCCTATCGCTGATGCTTTGAGTTTACCTCTGTATTTGTTGGAACACCACTAATGTTTAGGTTCTTACCTTCTAGAGCTCTGACTACTGCTTGATTTCCTTTGCTTGACTCATTTTCATGTATCTCAAGGATTCCTCAGCTACAACAGATAATTTCGTGGTTTACTTTGCTAATGTTTTCATGGACGACACTAATTTGTTGACGATAAAAATTAGATCAATAAATTCCTCACATCTAGTCAGACTTTTGCCTCCTAAATTCAGTGATTTTGATGCTTAAATTAGAGCAAGATGAGAAATGGTTACTTGAGAGGGGAATATTTGAATTTCAATGATCTTCTTCTTTTATGCGAGAGTACTTATAGATTTCCCTCAAGATTTTGGGGCAATTCAGTCATTTAGGAAAAATGATAGATGGAAATCTCTTATTGATTAATTTATAACCGATTCTGTTGTAATATTACGTTTTATTCATTAGCTAAAGTGCCATTTGTTCATCGGCTTTTGGTATCACACTTTAAACATTTGTCAACGTGCACCTTTATTATGATTTATAGCTAGCTTAGATGGGGAATGGCTCGCCTATTCTTGGTGCGAGCCTTCGGTGCTTTAATTCACCTCATGTATCTCTTATGCCTCGCAAGTAGAGAGCAAAGTTCATGGAGTATATTCCTTGGTTCAACAAGGTATTTATTCGGTTTAAGTTCAGCTATCACCTCGTCATGAAGGTTTAATCCATGATCTCAAAGGCCAGTTCAAAATCTTTTGGTAGAATTTTTTGTGGTTGCTAAATATCCCAAGTAAAATCAAATTCTTTCCGTGGAAAATTTTTGGGGAACTCTTCCTACAAATGGGCCTATAAATTGTCATCATTTCCCGTGGGTGCTACATGTACTAGGTGAGAGAAGGAGGTTGGAATCATAGTTATAAGACTCGACCTGATAATTGACTCGAACGAAGATTCAGGTCATCGAGTGAGAAGGAGGTTGAAGTCATAATTAAAAGACCCGACCTGATAATCGACCCGGCCGAAACTTTAGGTCATCGCATGGGTTCAAGTGATGACCTGGTTGTCGAATAGTTGGATCAATTCCTGTCTACAAGTTATACTCAAATTCTGTTGAATATAACAATATAATATCAATTATTGCCATTCACTAAATTAACTTTACATTAATTTTGTGACTAACCATCACTTTACAAGCCGAAATCAACAAAATAGTACTTCATTTACTCCAAATAAACATCCATTTCATCAATTTAGAAGTCAAAATCCAGCAAACACTACTTTATTTACTCTAAATAAGCATCGGTTTCATCAATTTATAAGTCAAAATCCAACAAACACTATTTCAAGCCCGTTTAACGTTATTTTTGAAAAATAAAAAGAGTTTTTGAAACTCAAAAGTAACTTTTGGATCAATTTGACTAATTTTATGAAAGTGTTTCTTCTAGTCAGAAGAACTTTTGGAGGAAGATGGTCCAATGCGATTTCCTCTAAAAATATTTCTAGAATAAGAAGTGCTTTTAAAATTTAATTTCGAACGAACATTAAGTTAACTTCATCCAAAAACTCTTTTACAAAAAGTAAAAATAAAATTCAAGCCAAATGGGGGGCCTTCATTTAAATAAGCATCGATTTCATCAATTTATAAGCCAAAATCCAACAAAACACTACTTCATTTACTCATAATCAACATAAGTTTCAGAATTAATTAAATTATTAATGGTTTCTTCAAATCTCAACTATTAAATTAATAATCCATTTTCTTCCACTGTTTTATTCTGATACAAAATATAAACACACAGTATAGGAAGAGAGAAAAAGAAAAAAAAAATAAAAAATTGAACTCTCTTTAATATGCAACAAATCGAGCAGGTCACCAAGTTTCGAGTCACCGTTATGATTTATGTGAAAAAGCCAGTGGGCTTGCCGGGTTGTGGATGGTCCAACTGTTAAGCGGCCAAATTTTTTATAATCGGACTGGTTGGATGCTAGGGTCACCCGTTTTTCGATCCGTCCATTTGTTACCCAGATTGAAGCTCATCATGCACGTTTTGATCTTTTGGAAGAATCTGATAGTTGGGGAAATGCAGCACTCGCTTATCATTTTATAGAAACTCAGCCATCTTCAATGGATTTCTGAGTGACCTAGAAATCACTGTACATGTTGCATCTGCCTCCGTTGCCGACTGGTTGAAGTAATAAAATCAGATGAACTCGGCACCACCTGTTGAAAACGAATTGATCAAAGATGGACACGACTTCTTCGGAATTGGGATGATATGACAGGATTCTTGTAATAAAATAACAGCAACTACCAATATTTCTACACCTGCTACTATTTCTCCATATGCCATCGACTATAGGGTAATCATGGAGGGATTCGAGTAAAAAATTCAATGTCCGCCAACTGTCCCTCATTACCAAAAAAATCTAAATTTGCAAAAAATTGGAAGTTGGCTAGTGATCGATTATAGAAATATCGTAACTTATGTAAATAAGTCAACCTTCCACTCGTCAAAGGGTGAATAGCAGCTTTGATGGTTGATAGTGTAGGTTTAAAGATCCCCATTATTGGACACCAAGCAAATAGTATAGCTCACTCACACGATGGTTGTAAAACAACAAAGATACCAGAATTGCCCTGATACCAATTGTTGTGAAACAAAGCACCAGATTGAGATGTTAAAGTTATATGACAAATAATAATGAATTATATGATCAAGCAAAAGAATAATAAAGACAAAAATATGGTAAAAAAATTAAGAGATTTTCATTGACTCAAAAATAATAGAGAAGAGAGAAAATTACAATAAATCTTATAATTCTAGTAATCTATTTTCTCACACCTTAAAATTGTATAAAATAACCTAATATTTATAAGGATCATGTAGAGACATCCAAACTCTCTTAGTAGAGTTGTTGATAAAATATGATACCAAAAAATTGAGTCCAAAACAAATTTCAACTCCCAATGGGCTTTCAAAATAGAACTTCAACTTGATAAATGACTCCAATAGCATTCCAAACTGAATTCTTCAATTATTTCAACAAGGAATTCGAGTCACATCCAAATTCTAACAATCTCCACATTAACACAAATTCCACCAAGGAATGAACTGACTTCTTCAACAATAACCAAAAAATTAATTTTTCCAACCAAATTCAAAATACTCCACCACTTCCAATGAATCCAAGCACTACTCTGTAGAATTACCTCAGATTCCAAAAAAATCATAATAATTTTATAATTTACCAAAATAGGCTGTAACACACCCCAAAGCAGAATCAAACCCAATTGCTTTTAAGGAAGTCCATTTGCTAGATTGTACACTTTCTACTCCACTTAAAACATGCTCAACAAAATCAGTATCAACATACTCTTTTCCATTAGGTCCGTCCTTAGCAATTGAATACAATGGTACCATAGGTGATGGTGGCAAAGCGGCATTATCTATATCTCATGAACTCCACTGAACTGTATTCTTTGAATCCGACCCTTTATGAGCTCATAAAAGTATTGTACCAAATTGAATGTCCACCATAGTATTGAACATGTGCTTATTAACTCTTCTAAGTTATGCACGACCCTACAAGATGTATAACTGAGACAATTTATGTCCCTCCAATATAACTGGGCACCCTTACAAACCTTCAAACCTCCACCACCACCAAAAAACTCATAACCTTTTGAATCAATGATAGACAACGAGATGAGATTCTTCTTCAAATCTGGAACATGTCGAACCTGGCCAAGTGTTTTAATTGTTTCATCCAAAAACTTCAATCTAACTAAACTAATTCCAGCAACCCAACAAGATGCGTTATTTCCCATAACCACGGCACATTTGGAAACAGTTTCATATGTAGTAAATAAGTCCTTATAAAAAATAGCTAAGAGATCTCCATCACTTACAACGTTCTCCGTGAGGTCTACTTCGCCTGAAGTATTTGAATATCTACTTGCAGTCATCATTTCTTTATTATGCAATTTGTAGCAATTCTTCTTCAATTGCCCATTCTTCTTGCAATAGTTACAAATTTGATTATTGAACTTATATTTCGATCTACCCCTTCCAGAACCACCATGAGCAACCAGTTATTCTCATCTCTGGTGTAACGCCCCAAAATTTCATACATCTTGAAGTGTTATCAAAATTTAATTTTATTTACTTTTATTTAGTTGAAATGCAGAATGATAAATATTTTTAATAAACAAAATATTGGAATATCCATAAATTTGAATTTGAATTATAAAATCGTGTCTGAAAAAAAATATTTAAACATTCTCTTGGCAGTAAAAAAAATAAATTCAATATTAATGTTATTAAACAAAACAAACTACTAAATTTAAAGGTAATAAAACTTAATATTTTCATATGTGGGTTAATTTCACAAATGGTCACTGAAGTTACCTGAAAATTTCAAAATGGTCACTGAAGTTTCAAAGTTTCAGAAATGGTCACTGAAGTATGAAATTTCATCTAAAACGGTCACTGAATTTTCAGATTTTTTGGGCAAGTTTGAGGCAATTTTTTGGCAACTTCCGACCACCAAAACCGTCGATTTCGGATACCGTTGGAAAGCCCACAATGTTCTCTTCAATTACCACCAAAAATCTCCCCATAATTCCAAGGGATTCGGTTGGAATAAACCCACGAAGTCAGCTACCCAAACTGGACAGATTTCTGATTTTTTTGGTAGCTGACTTCGTGGGTTTATTCCGGCCGAATCCCTTGGAATTATGGGGAGATTTTTGGTGATAATTGAAGAGGATATTGTGGGCTTTCCAACGGTATTCGAAATCGACGGTTTTGGTGGTCGGAAGTTGTAGAAAAATTGCCTCAAACTCGCCCAAAAAATCTGAAAATCTGGGCATATTTTCACAATTTTCGGTTGCCGATTTCGTAGCTTTATTCCGGCCGAATCACTTAGATTTTTGGGAAGATTTTTGGTGGTAATTGAAGAGGCCATCGTGGGCTTTCCAACGATATCCGAAATAGGCGGTTTTGGTCGTCGGAAGTTGCCGAAAAAGTGCCTCAAACTTGCCCAAAAAATCTGAAAATTCAGTAACCGTTTTGGAAGAAATTTCAAACTTCAGTGACCGTTTCCGAAACTTTAAAACTTCAGTGACCGTTTTGAAATTTTCAGGTAATTTCAGTGACCATTTGTGAAATTAACCCTTTCGTATGTCGAAATTCTTTGGCAGTTCGCTGCACCATCCCGTTACAGTTTTAATCGACCCGATCTAGCCTGTAAAAATTTGTAGGAGTGAGTATTTTAAAAACAGTAAGATACGTCCAGTTTTCATACGTAATTATATAACAATAATATAGACAATTCATACCACATTTCTCTTTATGGAGTATATCGGTGACCAAACGAGATACATATCATTTTGAATTCTCGAAGGATTTCACATTTCATTATAAAGAACCCAAAAGAGTTCACATTCCGTTAGGTCGAATCCGAAGGTCTACTGGAAATTCATGCATAAATTACTGAATATAAAAATATAAGGAAACAAACAATTTGCACAAAGAGTATCTTACCTTGATTGATCAAACGAGCTTTCGAAAAAAAAAATATACTAAAAATTTACAGCTGTTTTATATGAAAGCTGCCGTGTAAAATTTCTTTGGTGGTGAATTGTGGAACAATTGCACACTATTAATAGTTGAAAATTTTAGTTGTTGAGTCATGATGCAATTGTGATGGAAAATCATATTTATCACATTTGATAAAAATTGAATTTCTAGTAAACCAATCACAAGGTGACATGTGTACAAATACTTATCACAACAAAAAGGAGGTTCTAATTCTAATACGTGATAGTGATGGCAACTTGACTTTAAATAGAATTCTAAAATAAAAAATAATTATCTCACATCCATTCACGTGTATATCCTCATCCCAATTTACTTTGATTTAAAAATAAATAAATTGCATTTTCTTTGAACTTCAAAATCTTAAGACTAATTTATCCGAATTAAATTTTTCTCGAACCTAATTTACATGATTAGTTACGAGCTATCCAACGAGACTCTTATAAATATACTTTTAATCGCTTTAACAATATCTAAAAAATTAGCCCAAAATTGAAGTTAATACATATATCACTTTAGCCCCTGAACTATATAAAAATATAAAATATGGCATGTAAACTAATTAAAAAAATTTCGGGGTGTTACATCTGTCCTCAGAAATCATATGCTTCATATTATCTTTTAAATACAAAGTATAATACACTTCCTCTATGGTGAGAGTATCACGACTATAAAAGATCGTGTCTCTAAATGAAAAAAACGAAGCGGGCAATAAATACAATAAGATCAAGGCCAAATCTTCTTCATCATACTCTACTTCCAAACTTTTCAAATCAGCAATGATCTCCTTAAATACAGTCAGGTGATCTTCCAATGATCCTCCTTCTTCCATTCGATGAGATTATAAACGTTGCTTGAGGTTCAACTTGCTTGTCAGACTTTTAGTCATGTACAATTGCTCCAACCTCAACCATAAAGCAGTTGCTGAATTCTCCTTCAAAACATCCTAAAGAATATTATTTGATGGATGAAGATGAATGTGAAAAATTGCCTTCTTATCCTTTCGTAATTTCTCCTCGGTCAAAGTTGCAGACATCCTGTCAATTCTCAGCAACGCATCATCCAAATCCAGTTGTGCGAGTACTGCACGCACCTTAACCTGCCATAGTGAAAATATACTACTCCGATCCAAAAGCGGAATGTCATACTTCATGGAAGTCATCACGAATAAAAACCTCGAAGAAATTAAACATTGCGATCTTACGAAACTGCTGAACCTAGCGCTCTGATATCAATTGTTGTAAAACAACCAAAATACCAGAATTGCTCTGATGCCAATTGTTGTGAAACAAACTATTGGATTGATATGTTGAAGTTATATGACAAATAATAATGAAGTACATGATCAAGCAAAAGACTAATAAGGATAAGAATATGGTAGAGAAATTAAGAGATTTTATTGACTTAAGAATAATGTAGAAAAGAGAAAATTACAATAGATCCTATAATTCTATTAATTTATTTTCTTACCCCTTAAAATTGTATAGAAGAACCTAGTATTTATAGGGAACATGTATGGGACATCCAAACCCTCTTAGTAGAGTTGTTGATGAAGTAGGATACCAAAAAATTGAATCCAAAATAAATTTCAACTCTCAATGAGCTTCCAAAATAGAACTTCAATTTGATATAGGACTCCAATAACATTCCAAAATGAATTATTCTTGATGCGCACTTCAATTAGAATAATTCAATTATTTCAACAAGAAATTCGAGTCAAACCCAAATTCTAACAATACATTTGCTTGCTTCGTTTCATAATTTAGTTTGGTTCATGATTTCCTTGTAACTATATGATTTGATGGAAGAGAATTCGTGTGCCCTTTTGTTTTGTTTTATTTATTTATTTTGCAGTAAACAAACTTGATATCTCGATTGGATTAAAGACCGCATTAATTGTGAAAATGCCAAAATAATTTTTGTAAATTATTTGCAGGGTTGACCTATTTATGTCCAATGAGAAAGAATGAATGCGATATAGTGAACTTTACATTGACAAGCTGGTAACAATCATGCTATAATATTTTTACGACAAATAATTTTGATAGACAACACTTAGCGTCACACCATTGAAAGAAGCGAAAAACGAAAAAAAAAAAAAAACCAATCATGTTCGGTCGTAGATATCAATTATATTGAAATTTTCTTGTGAGCTTTACTGAAGTCGGTAAAACCCGTTCTGCAAAACCCTGACAGAATCTCCAATAGCAAATGAGCCGATCGAGTGAGTTGATCCAGCACACTTCCCACGGTTTTCCCTCTCTACTCAGAAACTCCAATTGCATGTTCTGATACCATTAATCTTGTGAAAGAATCTGATGTTGGGAATTTACTTAATCATGCACAGCGGAAATAAAATAATTTTCAATTCCCAAACGAGGATCTGCAATGTGTTTAGATAGAAACTGTGATGAGAATGATACCTATGATGAATTCAACAAACTCTTTTGTTTTTTTTTTTTTTGAATTCCAATGATCACAATTTGCAATCCAAGCTGTCCAATTGTCCAGCCTCCAATGGTGATCCACACAGAGAACAAGAATGACGGCCAGGGTTTTCTTTTCTTGTGCTAGCAAGAATAATGAAAATTCCATACAGTTTACAAACCCTAACAGCTTATTAATATAAGCCCAAGTGGGCTGACCCATCTCTAAACTTAACCCGGTCCGATATTTAACTAATCAAATTAATTAAATCCGGTCCATGAATTAATTAATCCAATTAATTAATTCGGGCCTATTAATAAACAACCCAATTAATTAATTATCCAACACTTGTCAATTAATTAATTGGTAAATCTCATTCTTCTGATTCTCTTTTGTGTGTGACCCATTAGGTTCCCGATCATGATGCCGAACGACGTGAATTATTATTTTGATCTAATCAAAATTGATAAATTAAAACGCCCCTTTTAATTTATCACTAATTCATTTTCGTTGTCCCAGATTGACATCTAGCAATGTATCACGGCAATACATGTGACGGGAAATATCACGTAGCATGACAAAACCAAACTTGTTCGTTTGCCGTGAAACTATAATCCTTTCGTCAATATGATCCGATCAATTATGAGATATGGATATGTGTCAATCTCAATTATCGATCATATCTTTTATCCCACTGTTAAGTCAATGTACGTCGAAAACTCTTTTCCGACTTATGAGTTCACCTTGGCCAAGGATTTCATTATTAACTTAACTGGATAAAATGTAGATCATAATCTCTTACTATCTAAGAGTGACGAATCTTCTATTGATCATTTACAACCTTCATATGATTCTTGACATACCCGAACAATGTTGTATTAGCGACTCTTGGCAGAGCAACATTCAACACCACCAAAGTATGTCTGCCTTCATATAAGGTACTATGATAACCTCAAGTCAAAGGACCAATTCCACTACCGAACGTTAGAGATTAACCACTAACACTTAGATAGTTATCCATGTGGAATCTCTCAGCGGGTCTCCAATGTTTTGTTCTATAACAAAACATCTACGTGTTCATTCAAGTGTCACCACAATTTAGCTTGTGAGATCAGCTACTTACTTCACAAGTAAGAATGCCACAGACGATAGTCTATCCGTATCTCGTTATTACTTCGACCACGGACGATTTAAGATTCAGTCATATGTAATTTGTATCTCACAACCACAACTCCTTGTGATTAACAAATCACCAAGACTTGAATCTACGGATTCTATTATTTAATTTATTAGAATATTAATTCAATTAAATAATAGATATTGCCATATATATGCATTGATTATATATATTCATAGTGTTTATGTCCAAAGTTGATTGGACCTAGGGCATAACACTTACAAACTCCCACTTGCACTAGATCCAATTACTTATGTATCTTATATCATAAGAGTCTACATGACGATCATATTTATGCTGCGACAACTCTTTGTCAGTGGATCTGCAATTATTTACGTCATTTCATTGTATTATCTTTCTAATGAGATAACACTGCCTTAACATATGTTTGGATCATTGATGAGACCTTAGTTCCTTCGCTTGCACGATAGTTCCATTGTTATCACAATGTATAAGCGTGTGATCAACAATGTTAGGAACTACTCTAAGTTCAGTAATGAACTTCCTGATCCAGACCACAACTTTTGTTGCTTTGTAAAGCAATGATGTATAAGGCTTCCATTATTGAATCAACAGTTATTTGGAACATTTCCAACACACCGCTTAAGAGTAAACCAATATCCTATTTGAGATGTGCTATTATTCCAGTCTGACTAGAAGTTAGCATCATTCTATCCATGAACTCTCAGTTTATTTTCTCCATATAAAATCTTTTCGAGATTTTATCTATATAGATTGATATGATTTAAGCAATCTTCTAGATCTATCTCTATAGATCAACTTACTTCTCCCACATCCATCACGGAGAAATTATTTGATAACCATAATTTCAACAATTGAAATATAGAGACGTCGTTTCCTATAATATGTCTCATACATATAATGTCAGGAATGCGACAATACTCCCACTATCTTCTTGTAAACGCACATTTCGTCTTCATTTTTGATAAAATCAAACATTTTGACTTTTTGTATCAAATCGAAGATTCCAGCTCCAAGAGGCTTGTTTCAATCCATATTGACATTTTCTTGTAAACTCATTTACAACCTATGGGTTCTAATCCATCAGGCAAGTCGACCAAGGTCAAACATCGGTTATATACAACAAGTCCATCTTTTTAAGTCAACACTTGACTTTATTTCTATGTAATTAGTAGGTTCATTATCCTTGATTAGTAATCATGGATTCGTACCTTCTAGGAGGTCAAATGATCCTACAAGATTTACACTGAGCTAACGTGTCCTCAGAAGTCTCCACTTCCTAATCAAGAGTGTGTCCCTCAGCTGGTGTGGGATAAGACTCAGGTTCATCTATTCGGTTAATTATATCCGTGGACTCTTGAACTCTTTCAAGATTTATTCTACTCCCACTGTCTCTCTTAGAGTAAACACTTTCTTTAAGAGTATGACATGTCTTGAGATAAACATCTTCTTCTCAACGAGATTATAGAATTGATATCTAATTATCTCTTGGAAATCCAAAAATATATAATTATCGGATTTAGTCTCAAACTTATCCGATTCAGTGCACTTCACATAAGTGTCACAACCCAAACGTTCATATGAGATATGTTGGGCCATTCCATAACTCGTATGGAGTTTTGGTCAACCGATTTAGATGGGACACGATTTAGTGTGCAGCACGTGGCAATCAATGCATGATCTCAAAACGATTTTTGAATACTTGCATGGCTTGTTCTCAATTGCACTATATCTAATAGTGTACTATTCCTCATTTCAGATGCACCATTATGTTGCAATGTATGTGGAGGAATCCACTGCATGAGAATCTAATTCTCTTTTAGATAATCTAAAATTCTCCATTTTAGATATTCTTTACCTCGAACAAGTCTTAGTGTAAGAATATATTTACCTATTTGTTTATCAACTTTTAGTTTGAATCCCTTGAACATTTCAAGAGATTCATGCTTGAATTTCATCAAATATACGTGATCATTTTTGAAATGATCATTAGTAAATGTGATGAGATAAGATAAACTTCACCTGACATTAATTGATATGGATCTACATATATCACTATGTATTAGACCTAATAATTGTGCAGATCATTTGCCTTTTAAAGTAAAAGGAGATTTGGTCACTGTGTCTTACAGACATGATTTGCATTTGTCAAATGATTCAAAATTATTTGACCCAAATATACATCTCCATGTAAGTTTGGAATTGCATTCTCATTTATGTGACCAAATCTGCAATGCCAGATATAGGTGTTATTCAGATTATCATTTTTATGCCTTTCAATTTCTATACTCATTATAGAACACTCAACATTTAGAATATAAATGTCATTTTGTAATTTACCATAACCATTAAGATCTTATCAAGATAAGAGGGAACAACAATTGTCCTTAACATTAAAATAATTCATGTTAAAACATGAAATTTATTTAATGCCCTTGGTAATGGTAAGAACAAAATTAACATTTCTCTAATTCTAATATCGAGCCTAAAGGCAATGGTAAGAAATATGCTTCTACAGGCAATGCAACAACTTTTGCTCATTTTCAACGTGTAGGTCAACTTCTCCATTCTGCAGAGATCTACTTTTATTTAGTTTCTGCATATTTATATAAATATGAGATCCATATCTAGTATCTAATACCCATGAAACTAAGGAAGTAGATATAAGCCTTGCAATTTCATTTCCAATGACCCATCATTCCAAAATGATAATAGGGATCATCAGATTTGGTATCGTCCTTATTCGCTTTGACTGTCTTAGTCATCTTCGTTGCTTTCCTAAAGTATCCTTTAGACTTCCCTATCGAAGTCTATGACTAAGATTTGTCCACTACAAATATAGATGTTGGACTTAACAGTTTTAAGCATGTTCAGCATCTCAATGAGCGTGCTTCGAGTTTATTCATGTTAAATTCATAATTAGTTATGAATAACTCTCTGACAGAGATTGCAGAACCAAGTCTATACTTAATTCATTGTTCATGACTGAACGCAATCAAGACAACTTCTCAAAGTAGTCTACATCTTCAGCACACAAGCACCGACTGAAGATTCTTCTGCCATTATGCACTGGTATAGTTGCTGGGAAATATCATACATTTCCTCGTATGATTGTTCATCATTCAACATATTGAGATGAAAAATCATGTGTTAGTATCTATATTCTTATGTTGCTTTGTAACTCAGGTGACATAGTCACAAACATCACATATGTTGTAGTACTATCGTCATTACTGTGTTTATTATAGCAGCCACCTCTTCTTTTATCGAGTCATCAACAGGTGTCTCTAGAAAGGACTACTCAAGGACACATCCAATTTTTCATGCCTGAGAACAATTCTCAGATTGCGGCGTCAATCAAGAAAATTTACTTTGATTGTTGGCATACAATATGCCTCTCAAATTTATGTGGTTACTCATGATTCAATAAATGTAAACGACGAAAAGTAAAGAAATAATATATATAATGCATGAATTAATTTAACATGGCATTTTATTAAATTAATTTCGCTCCCACTGTTTAACTCAAATTTATGACCCTCTCACATAAATTTATGGAATCCATACTTGATTCCCAGTGGGCTGGAATCCCATTTGTTATATTAAAACCTTGAGTGTACTCAACAAACCCTAGTAAAACATTTGGGTAGATACTATTATCAATTGTATCTCCATACAACTCCCAGATCATTAAGCTGACAACTCTTTGTCTTCACACATCTTATGTGTTAGCTTAACATGCCTCTAAGATTCATCTCCTTGAGTGTACTCAACAAGAGATAAATATTAGTTAAGTCAAACCCATCATTCAGAAATATCTAATATTTCATAGTATCAAACATATCCCTAATAGACCAGCCTCGAGTGTACTCAACAATATAAGATCGATTTAGGACTCTCGTTTTTCACTATAATGGTAGAAGGCGAATATAAATATGACTTAATATTTTAACATGCCTCTAAAATTTATCTTGTTGAGTGTACTCAACAAAAGATAAATATTAGTTAAATCAAACCCATCATTCAGAAATATCTAATATTTCATAGTGTCAAACATATCCCTAATGGACTAGCCTTGAGTGTATTCAACAAGCTAAAATCGATTTAGGACTCTCGTTTTTCACTGTAATGATGGAAGGCAAATAACAAATTGACTTAATATTTTAATGAGGGATTTTTAATGCAAAAAGTCTCATCGTAATAATTATATATATTTTATTATACATCTAACATGCAAATAAACATACATATAATAGTGTGGACAATTATGGACTTATACTATCTAATCTTCCCGAACCATAAGGAAGACTAGTCAGTCAGTTCCTAGGGGGTATATCATTGATTCATACAATACTCCATCTCTATGGTCTCCTCCTCTTCTTGTATCTCCAATTAGTCCAGCTGCAACTTGTATCCTATACTAGTTGGCACGCATGCCTAAATAATATTGGACACGCATGCCCATAATAATAACAACGGACTCGCAGGTCCAAAATAAATAAGAGCTCGCAGGCCCATAAAACAACAAGAATAAAACTAACCATTCAACACATCCACATGGTCGAGTCCATAATCATCCACTAATAAAACATTCATCATATAAATGCATTCCTATAATATCTAATATTATATGCAAACATATTTCAAGTTTCTAGCAATTAAAGTCGTCTAAACTAATTTAGACAAATGGATCGGAACAATTAAATAATTAATTAATCAAATTAATTAATTAATTTAATTAGCGGACTTATTTAATTAAAATCAAATTTCAATTAAATATCAAATTAGAGTCCAACTCTAATTCTACAGATATAAGGCGGGACTATTTAATTAAAATCAAATTTTAATTAAATACCAAATTAGAGTCCAACTCTAATTCCAATAAAATTTTAGGGCAAAACAATTTAATTAAAATCAAATTTTAATTAAATGTCAAATTAAAGTTCAACTCTAATTATAATCAAATTAATACGGTTGAATTTAATTAAAATCAAATTTTAATTAAATACAAAATAAGAATCAAACTCTAATTCTAAAATATTAGGGCGAACATATTTAATTAAAATCAAATCTTAATTAAATACTAAATTAGAGTCCAACTCTAATTTTAAGAAATATTTAGGGCGAGACAATTTAATTAAAATCAAATTTCAATTAAATGTCAAATTAGAGTCCAACTCTAATTTTAACAATATACTAGGGTGGATAATTTAATTAAAATCAAATTTTAATTAAATATTAAATTAAAGTCTAACTCTAATTTAAAATGAATTAACATTTTAATTTAGGATAAAACTCCTAAATAAAATAAAATTCAATTTAGCGTCAAAGTTTAATATTTAAGTTAAAATCTAATTTTAACGAAAATATAAAAGTCGTCAATTTTTAAATAAATTTTAAACGGGTCAAAATTGAAATTTTAGAATTAAACCACTTTAAAATCTAATTCAAAACCCCTTTTAAATTTTAAATTCAAAACCATTTTGAAATTTGCAATAAGACCCCAAGTTTAAAATTATTAACAGGCCCTCGAATTAATTAAATTGCATGACAGGCCCTTTACTAATAATTGCAAGTTTGACCCCAGAAACATAATTTCAGGCGGGGGCCTGCAATTTCGTAAATTGCAAGAGAGGCCCCCGCCTCCACCTCTTCTCTCCCGTCGCACAAAACCTAGAAAAATCTCCCCCCCCCCCTCGTGCGCCGGCTACGGCGGGTTACTGCCGCTGTAACCCGCCGCCCGCAGCAGCTCCAACGAGCTGCTGAGGGCTTGTCGTCATTGCGATTTCAACGGCGCTCGCAAGTTGCAAGTTGCGGCGACGGCGCGCACGCGCAGCAGCGACTTCTCCACCTGTGGCGGCGAGCGGCCTGCTGCCACGTTTTGAAGCAGGTGTTGCCGCCACGATCGCCGGCGGCGGTGGTTGCTTTTTCCAGATCCAAATTTTTTTTTTTTTACGAAAAAATTATTTTCATGTTCAAAACAGATTTTTGAAGATGAAAATTAATTTTCTAAATTGCTAGATTCAAGAAACAAAATTATAAACAATTAACTTTTAATTGTTCAATCATGCAAAACAATTTCTAACAAACACAAAGTAGGCTCTAATACCACTGTTGGGAATTTACTTAATCATGCACAGCGGAAATAAAATAATTTTCAATTCCCAAACGAGGATCTGCAATGTGTTTAGATAGAAACTGTGATGAGAATGATACCTTTGATGAATTCTACAAACTCTTTTGCTTTTTTTTTTGATTTCCAATGATCACAATTTGCAATCCAAGCTGTTCAATTGTCCAGCCTCCAATGGTGATCCACACAGAGAACAAGAATGACGGCTAGAGTTTTCTTTTCTTGTACTAGTAAGAATAATGAAAATTCCATACAGTTTACAAATCCTAACAGCTTATTAATATAAGCCCAAGTGGGCTGGCCCATCTCTAAACTTAACCCGGTCCGATATTTAACTAATCAAATTAATTAAATCCGGTCCATGAATTAATTAATCCAATTAATTAATTCGGGCCTATTAATAAACAACCCAATTAATTAATTATCCAACACTTGTCAATTAATTAATTGGTAAATCTCATTCTTCTGATTCTCTTTTGTGTGTGACCCATTAGGTTCCCGATCATGATGCCGAACGACGTGAATTATTATTTTGATTTAATCAAAATTGATAAATTAAAGCGCCCCTTTTAATTTATCACTAATTCATTTTCGTTGTCCCAGATTGACATCTAGTAATGTATCACGGCAATACATGTGACGGGAAATATCACGTAGCATGACAAACCAAACTTGTTCGTTTACCGTGAAACTATAATCCTTTCATCAATATGATCCGATCAATTATGAGATATGGATATGTGTCAATCTCAATTATCGATCATATCTTTTATCCCACTGTTAAGTCAATGTACGTCGAAAACTCTTTTCCGACTTATGAGTTCACCTTGGCCAAGGATTTCATTATTAACTTAAGTGGATAAAATGTAGATCATAATCTCTTACTATCTAAGAGTGACGAATCATCTATTGATCATTTACAACCTTCATATGATTCTTGACATACCCGAACAATGTTGTATTAGCGACCCTTGGCAGAGCAACATCCAACACCACCAAAGTATGTCTGCCTTCATATAAGGTACTATGATGACCTCAAGTCAAAGGACCAATTCCACTACCGAACGTTAGAGATTAACCACTAACACTTAGATAGTTATCCATGTGGAATCTCTCAGCGGGTCTCCAATGTTTTGTTCTATAACAAAACATCCACGTGTTCATTCAAGTGTCACCACACTTTAACTTGTGAGATCAGCTACTTACTTCACAAGTAAGAATGCCACAGGCGATAGTCTATCCGTAATAACGATATCCGTATCTCGTTATTACTTCGACCACGGACGATTTAAGATTCAGTCATATGTAATTTGTATCTCACAATCACAACTCCTTGTGATTAACAAATCACCAAGACTTGAATCTACGGATTCTATTATTTAATTTATTAGAATATTAATTCAATTAAATAATAGATATTGCCATATATATGCATTGATTATATATATTCATAGTGTTTATGTTCAAAGTTGATTGGACCTAGGGCATAACCCTTACATCTGATAGTTGAGGAAAAGCAGCAGTTGCTTATTATTTGATGGTATTGCTGGAGACAGAAACTCAGCGATCTTAAACGGATTTCTGCTAGAAATCACTGTACATGCTGTAACTGCCGAGTTCAAAGGGGTGCGGTTATATCAGATCAGATGAACTCGTCACCAATTGTTGAGAATTAATTGAAGCTGCAGTCAGAGATGAACATGACTTCTTTGGAATTAGGATGATATGACAGGATTCTTGTAAAAAAATAGTAGTTGCTATCTTATGATTGTGTCTAAAAGTAGTACTATTTCTTCATATGCGGTCGACTCTATGGCAATCATGGATGGACTCGAATAAAAAATTCAATTAGGTCCGCCTTCTGTCCTCCACTATCAAAAGACGTTGAGATGTTTTTATCTCATCTGCTCCCCTTACTTAAAGTTACTTTCAAGTCACTTTCTTGAACTCGTTTAAGAAAATCCCAAGCTCCATCTGCAACGGTCCAAAAAATAAATAAATAAATTTTCAATGAATAGAGAGTTGGCTAGTGATTGATTGCATAAATATCGCAACTGAGGTATACAATCCAACCTTCCACTTATTAAAGGGTGCAATCCTAGACTGAATAGGAGCTTTGATGATCGGTAGTCTGAAGTCAAAGATTCCCATTATTCACGCAAGCGAATGTTGTAGCTCATTCTCACAACATTTGCTTGCTTCGTTTCATAATTTAGCCCCCGTTTGACAACTATTAGAATGGAAAAATGAATTTTTGAATGGTGATTTTTTTTAGAATGTATGATTAAAAAGTAGAAAAAATTTTGAATTTACGTGTAAAATATTTTATTGTAAGATTATGTGATTGAAAATAAGTTTGCCAAAAAAAGAATTTTACTTATATGGTTGTTAAACAAGAGCTTAGTTTGGTTTTGGTTGAAAATATTTTGACAGAATAAAACTCTTGTGCCTGTTTCTTTTAATTGATGCTATGTGACATAATTGGTAGACTATGATGGTTAATCAAGTGAAGACAATTGTCCAACTATCCCTATGTTAGTCTGATTGTCATTATGGTAGATCGAATCACTATAATAGTCTGACTGTCACTATGGTAGACCGACTACTGCTATGCAACTCGACTATTGTTATGTTAGCCCGACTATCGCTGTGTTAGATTGACTACCTCAATGATCGATCGACTATCTTGACTTCCAATCGCCTGAACATCCTTTCAATTGATTGATAACCTCCGACGATTATTACTGATCCCATCAACCACTTAGTGGGTAGAATTTAACCATTCATTAAGTGGGTGAGAACCGCCTAGTGAGTTGACAGGTTATACCAAACGTGTGGACAATAACCGCTTAACAGTTACATGTTACTAAGCATCTATAAATACGCCAAAGACGTGCCAGGTATGGAGATCTTCTTTTCTCACAATATTTTTTGACCTTCTATCGTTTTCTTTAAGTCATTTTCATAAAAACTTAATCACTAATTCTCATGTTGGAGGAACAAAGGGGATAAAGCCCTAACCTATTCTTGCAAGTGTTACATTATTCATCGGAATAGCAGAAGTCACCTTCCTAAAGAAACGACCTTTGGACTTTCTTATCAGAGCAAGACGACTTCTACTATTCCGATGAATAATTAAAGGTGTTTCTTCCACTGGTTCCCTGGGGTTGTGTGGTACGCCCATGGTACATTAGGTAACTCGTATGCCCGTAGTCCTTTTTTTTTTTTTTCCAATCTTGTTTTCAAATCCCATAATATTGTCCTATTCATTACTTCGGCTAGCCCATTGAAATGCGGGTGAGAGACAGAAATGAGTCTATGGTCTATGTGATAACTCGCTCAAAAAGCTTTTAAATCGTGGTTGTCAAACTCCCTTTTAGAATGCAGGCCATTGTTCTAGTTGAAATCCTAAATGAAACTTGCAAGATGGGTGTCAAGTAACTTGATATCGCGGCTATCAGCGCAGAACTCGACCTACTTGAAGGGTTGACAGAGAGAGGGCAGTTGTGAAGATGGCAGCATACAAGCGAAGGCTATTGAGTACTTTATTCGAAGGGTAAGGCCAAGGGTTTTTCAGCTGAGAGATCTTGTACTAAGGGAGGCTGAAGTAGTTGGGCATCCCCATCAAAGCTCTGGCTAAATTGGGAAGGACTATACAAAGTAGTTCTAGCCTTGGAAAGGGAGCTACAATCTTAAAGAATTAAAGGAGAAATCATTAGGCAAGCCATGGAATGCCAAGTATCTCAAAAAGTACTATCAGTAGGCCATCGAGCAAAAGTTTACATGATGTTTTTATTTTTAGTCACTAGGATTTTTATTGAATTCCCTAATGTAATGTGTACAACTTGTCATATATCCTATTGTAATTATTGTCATTGTTCAATAAAAAGTCTGGATGGTAGCAGATGATGAAGGCGTTAAGGAAGGGCCAGCCTAACTTGGACATCCTGGTGTTCTTACTAAGTCTTCAAATCTAGGCAAGCTTTATGTTAAGGTACGAACTTGATTTATAATCAGTTGAATCACGATCTTCAAACTTCTCCTACTACATCAAAGTCGTGTTATAATCTCCAAAAAAAAAAAAAAAAATTGGTTATAAGCTCAAAATCGCTTTACGGTCTTAGCAGTGAGCTTTCAAAACCAAAAAATCGATTAAGGCTCAAAATCACTAAAATCGCACTTAGCACTTCAAAATAGCTCCTTGATCAGTGAGTAACAAAACAAAGGTTGGTTATAAGCTCAAAATCGCCTTACAATCTTAGTGGCGAGCTTTCAAGACCAAAAAAACTGTTTAAGACTTTAAATCACTAGGATCACACTCAGCACGTCAAAATCGCCCAAGGGGCTAGGCGGTGTGTAACAAAACCAAAAATGTTTATAAGCTAAAAATTGCCCTATGGTCATAGTGGTGAGCAACAAAACCAAAAGTTGATTAAAACTCAAAATCACTAGTATTTTACTCAGCACATCAAAATTGTTCAAAAGGACTAGGTGGTAAGCAATAAAATCAAATTTTGGTTAAAGTTCAAGAATCGTCAATTGAAATAGGGGAACAAAAATTCACTAACCAAAATCGAAATTCCGTCAACACAAGCAATCGACTGCGCACGTTGAGGGCATAGCTTATACAGTTGACCGTCCACACATCGATTTGTATGTAGCCAAGCAGAAGAAAGGGTTTAAGAGAAGACTTCTAACTTTAACATCTTTGTCAATAGTTTTTATATGCTAATATGATGTTAGTCTAACCCAAAAAAATGAGGCATAAAATCAAACCTACGTCGAACATGAATCATTTTCTTGAAAAGAAATCAATCATAATAGATACAAAATACATGATCCTATTCATATCTCGGACCAGGATAAACTACTAGTCAGTCGAATGACAAAAAGAAATAACAATGAAAAGTACAAGTAAGTGAATAATAAGAGACTAGATCACTGTGGGTGTGAGGTCCCTTCATCTTCTCTTCGTGGTGCACTGTGTATCTAAATGTCTTAGTCTACTTAGTTGCCTTTTCCTTCTCTTCACGCTACACCAGAAATCAATTGTAGCCCGAAGGATCAATAGATGGATGTTTGACAGTCACCCATTCCTTGGTTAGGGAGATAGAGACCACCATCATTTTTGTCTCGTATGCATTCGTGCCACTAACATACTCCAAAGAAGCCTTGCTGATCTCTAAGACATCATCTATGCCTAGACTAGAGTGGAGAGTAGATTATCAATCCCCCTTTCTTGCTCATTGACTCGGGACTCCATCTCCTTATTGAGAACTTCCGAGGCGTCGAGAGACTTCTTTAAGGATGGGTTTTTTCTTCTTGAAGTTGCTTGCTTCCTTGCTTTTGTCCTCCTAAGGAGTCTTTATTTCTAGTCGATAGAAAGTGAATCACCCCAACAAGTGAAGCTTGTATGGTCAAAACCTAGTAGATAAAAGAAGTGGAATACAATTGTCAGGCAAATTCAAATCTATAAACTTAAACAAAAATGAAAAAGTAGATTCAAAAGAATACCCTTCTATTATAGACTGCCAAGACTCTCTCTACATCATCAAATTTGCTCCTAGACAAAGTTCTAGCATGATCAGGCATAATACAAGCCTCAACGTCGAGCTCACTCCGAATCGGAGGAAATCTAAAATTCAGGAGTGGAGAGCCTTCGCTTTGGACTAATCTCGTCACAACTCGAGATGTCCCCTCAAACCTCAAGCGGTAGGTAGAGTTCCATGGGCTCATCCAATAGTTGTAAAGGTCTTTTACCAATGCACTTCCCTTTTCCCTTGTCCATACCTTTCTCTTTTTTTGAGAGGGCGAGAGACAACCCCTCATCGCTCTTTGGCTTGGGCTCAGGTACCGCGAGTTGAAAACTCTTGGGAAGTCAAAGTCCATACTTGCATACATACATTAAATCTTATTAGGCACAAAAAATAAGATACGCACAAGTTTTAAAGTAAAAACAATGAATGAGAGCCTACCAACGAGTCACCAACCCCCAACATCAACATCTTCTTCATGGTTAAAACTTGAGATAGAACGGGTGTAAGAGGTGGTAGGCGAGTCAATTATTGTATTTGGGAGTTGAAGAGGGGAGTAAGTTCGACAAATTTGAGGGTATCTCCAATAAGTATTAATGGAAATTGGCTTTCGGAAGGTCGAACGAAGAAGAATCGAGACTTCCACCTTTTGTTGGAATTTCTGTAATTAGTAATATGAAGAGGAACCCTTATAGTGAAGTAGACAAAAACAGTAGGCTGTGTAATTTAAGCCCCCGTTTGAGCCCCATTTTTTCTTATTCCATTACATTAATTTTTTTTATCTCTCTTCATCTCAACCACACATTCACAAATAAAATTATATTACACAAAAATCTAAAATTTTTCCACCACACATTTTCCCATCAATCACTACTCTACAAATTTTCAATCCCAAAAAATGGGGGCCAAACAGGCCCCAAATATGCATCTAAAGAGCTCTCCATGCATTAGGATTTATACGGCTAGGAGTAAGATGATACTCGCTAAACATTGAAATAAAGAAAGGATGGAGAGAAAACCATAAACCCCCATCCATACAATCTTTATACATAGTAATCTTGTGGGAATCCGACCCGGAAAGCTCTTATTTGGACCTAGGGGCTCTATATATATAATCTTCAATACGAATATACTTATCAAGCAATTGATTCAATTTGGTTGGAGAATTGTAAGAGCTAGACCTCTTTGAAATATCAAGAAATACCACTTGGCCCATTAGATCTTATCCAATTTCAAAGTTGTAATTCATGGATTTAAAAGACTGATGTAAGTTTTTTGCAAAACATGGAACAAAAATAGATGAATGATGGAAATATGCCGAATTATCACCACCACAAGAGGGTCGATCGACCACGGGCGATCGACTAGCCCATTAAAAGGTAGGCCGAACAATTGGACAATAACCGCTTAACGATTACATGAGACTAAGCATATATAAATACTCCAAAGACTTGCCCAATATGGGGTTATTTTTTTTTTCTTTTTCACAATAATTTTCTGACTTTTTTTTAAAGTCATTTTCATAAAAATCTAATCACTAATTCTCACGTCAAAGGTACAACATGGGAGATAACCCTAACATCTTCTTGCAGGTGTTTCATTATTTATCGGAGTAGCAGAAGCTGCCTTACTTCGTTAAAAAAGTCCAAAGGTCGTTTCTTTATTATTTCATTAATTAATTAATTAATTTTTAATAAACAGACTTGATATCTCGATTGGATTAAAGATTCCCATGAATTTGAAAATACCAAAATGAATTTTATAAATTAATTGCAGGGTTAACCTATTTTATGTCCAAGGAGAAGGAAAAAGTAATCAATTAATGCAAATTTTGATTTGCCAAACAAGCCGCAAACGATAGTGAACTTTACCTGGACAAGTTGGTAAAGCCAGTTCTACAAAACCATGACAGAATCTCCAATAGCAGCGGCGACTGAGTGAGTGAGTTGATCCAGCGCACTTGCCGAAACGGTTACCCTCTCTACTCAGTACTCCCTCGTATCTCAACCCAACTCTGCATCGTAACCCGCCCAAATTCTGCCGTAACTCCTCATCAAACTATCACCTTCTTTACGCTAATTTTCCTTGTCAAGGCCAACCAAACTATCCATTTCGTATCGCGGTCGGCATCGCCATCTTCATCGCTGTCGCCATCAATTTCTGGGTTCTGATGATGATCCAGGAAACGGAGAGGAACAGAGGAAAACAGAATAGACCATTACAACATGGGCCGGGGTCAGGGAGGCCGGCCAGAGTGAGGTTACGTACACTGTTCCGAGTGGCGTCGGTGGCATGTGGAATTCAATTTGGATGGGCTCTTCAGTTGTCCCTTTTAACCCCTTATGTTCAGGAACTGGGAATTCCGCACGCATGGTCCAGTATTATTTGGCTCTGCGGTCCTCTATCGGGACTTCTGGTTCAGCCCTTAGTCGGTCTTATGAGCGACCGCTGCACCAGCAAGCTTGGACGCCGCCGCCCCTTCATCATCGGCGGCGCCACCTCCATAGTTGTTTCTGTTGTCATTATCGGCTTTTCTGCCGACATCGGATGGGTGCTTGGGGATAGGGGTGACAAGAAAACTCGTACCGTGGTGGTCTATGTCTTTGGGTTCTGGCTTCTTGATGTGGCTAATAATATGACTCAAGGCCCCTGTCGTGCCCTGCTCGCTGATCTCACTGGTAAATTTATACTATAAAGATGTTTTTACACAATTAAATACAAAATTTGAATTTAAATTGTTTGATTCATAGATCGTAATCATAACCAACTCAGATTTATGCCTATTATCTACTAGTTTGGGTTTCTTAATTTGTTGGAGAAACAGTTAAATGGTCACCTAACATGTTCAAGTTACTGGCTTGTTCATCCCGGCAGTATTCATCGCCTTCAACTGTTCCTCATAGACTGGGTCGGGAAGTACCATGTCACTCATTTTTAATTTCTCCTAAAAATGTCACACAACTTTATGTCTTGTAACTTTTGTTCAAGTTTTGGTTATTTGGTTTCTCTCCGTTACTAATCTGAACAAAAAATGTTTGGAATTCTGTATGACCTGGTTCAATTTATTTGTTTTGTATTTTGTTCTATGTTACTTTTTGTTTGTGTTTCTTAAGTTGATGGGAAATGGATATCAGCTTCATGTGGGGAAGGGAAAATTTTTGGAGCTGGCTTGAGTTTTATATGTGTTTTTTTTTTTTTTTTTTTGGGTAAGGGACAATAGCAGGAGATGTCCCTATCATTTGACATGTGTTGCATTTTGGTCCTCTATCTTCAAGATTAATTATTTACATTGCTAACCTCTTATTTCAGTAGCACTTAAGTCTCTAATAGACAACAGAAAACTAGTAAAACTTTCATTTAGCCTGGTTGGAAAATGAAAATCTAGAAAAAATAATGGAGTCATGTTTGGAATATGATTAAAAGACAAAAATGTATGTAAAGCACGGCAAGAGGAAATGGATTCTTTCATGGTTCCTTTTATCATTTAAGCTTCTTACAGTTGAATACAATTGGGAGATAAGAAGGGAATTCAAATGTAGAAGTTGACATTACACTCTTATGTTATATCATATTTTGCATCCATTCTTATGCGTCCTCCCTCTACATTCATAAGTCTGTAATTCTTTTATTTTCAACTCCAGTCATCATAACGGAGTAAAAAGTTCTAAAACTGAGAACTGAAAAATGAAGACTTACGTTAAGAATTTTTTGTCAGTCTCTGAAAAAATTTAAGTAAAATAAGCCTTCTTGATGGATGATGAAAGAACTAATAGGGGAGCAGGCTTGATTCTCTATACCACTTAACAAAAATTTAACATAACCTCAACAAATAAATGAATACATTTATGAGTAATATTCTTCACTGAAAAAGCTTATTAGAATAAATTTAATGACTTCATTTTTTGCAAAAATATTGGATTTTTGAAAATTACTTTATGAACTAACCTTCAAAAGTTTGACCGTTGTCATTTTTCATTGTATTGTATTAGGTAAGGATCACAGGAGAACTCGAGTAGCAAATGCGTACTTTTCCCTATTTATGGCTGTTGGTAACATCCTTGGATATGCCACTGGATCTTACAGCAACTGGTTCAAGATTTTTCCCTTCTCCCTCACTCCTGCCTGCAGTGTTAACTGTGCTAATCTCAAGGCTGCATTCATTCTTGACATTATTTTTATTGTCATAACTACATGTATAAGCTTAACTGCAGCCCATGAGCAGACCTTAAATGTAGGCAACAATTCCCCAAATTTTGGCGAAGGAGGGTCCCAGAATTCTTCTCAAGAGAATGAAGCTTTTTTATGGGAGTTGTTTGGGACTTTTAGGTATCTACCAGGTACTGTTTGGACAATCCTGCTTGTAACTTCTCTGACTTGGATTGGCTGGTTTCCATTTACTCTTTACGATACTGACTGGATGGGTCGTGAAATATATGGTGGCAAGCCAAATGAAGGGGAAAATTATAGCATTGGAGTCAGAATGGGTTCATTGGGCCTAATGTTGAACTCAGTGATGCTTGGGATTACTTCAGTGTTTATGGAGAAGCTCTGTAGCAAGTGGGGGGCTGGTTTTACATGGGGACTTTCGAATATTCTCATGGCTTTATGCTTTATAGCAATGCTTATAGTTGCTGCAATCAGGAGTAAAATGAATACTCTTAACAATCTTCCTCCGGATGGTGTTGTCATTGCTGCACTAGTAGCATTCACAGTTCTTGGCATTCCATTATCTGTAAGTTGCTTAATTCATTGCTGAAATTGTTAAGAAATATTCTCTTTGTTATCACAATCATTATGCTGAATATATTGAAAGAATTATGTGCAGGGTAATTGTACCCTTTCAGTCTTACTATGCATGTGAAACAGCACTTATTGAGATTGAAACATTGATAATTTCTGGGAACTTCATCTACCTGAAAGCG
Source organism: Fraxinus americana (assembly GCA_035079005.1). Classification (NCBI taxonomy): domain Eukaryota; kingdom Viridiplantae; phylum Streptophyta; class Magnoliopsida; order Lamiales; family Oleaceae; genus Fraxinus; species Fraxinus americana. The sequence goes on along the minus strand of JAVHZT010000093.1, from coordinate 29,789 downwards.
AATTAACTTATAGAAAGTGAAATCTGAACTGGGCTCTACTATGTAATATTGGGGCGGAAGATATCTCAGATGACTGTTCCAAACTATTCTAGGCCTCTATTTGTGGAGACTGGGTAGAGGCTGCTAATGCTGACTTTTTTTGTTCAAGTGTTGTTTTAATGATTCTCAGTCTCTAATGGTCCTCATTGTATTCTTGAACTTCTGTTTGCAGATAACCTACAGTGTTCCATATGCCTTGGTATCTGCACGTATTGAAGCTTTAGGCCTGGGTCAAGGTTGGTTGGGATGTGTATCTTTTTGTGTATAAATGGTAACGTGGAGGTTAAGTGCTTTGATTTATTACCCCCATCTTGCAGGATTGTCCATGGGGGTTTTGAATCTGGCAATTGTGATTCCACAGGTATAACCTGTTCTTGTTTATTTTACCATGTTTACTTCACTTTGTTTGGCTTTGTTGTCTGTGCCGTTGCTACGCCTACTTAACACAATATGTAAAGATGGACAACCCACTAAAATCTGTGGACCTTTTCCATAAACTTCTCTCAAATACAATAATACTCTTTTACTGAGAAACTAAGTGGGAAACTTATCAAAGCCGATATTTCAACTGTGAAACTAGCTAGTTTAGCTTTGTATCATTCAAGGCAGTGATGGTCTTGATTATTTTTTTGGTTGAGAAAATATAAAATATGACTGTTTGTTGTTTGTTGAATATTTTTTAAAGCTATCCAACTAAATAAATTTGAATGAATTGATTGGTCCACTCTTTGCAATCGCCCTTGGATGTTTGTAGAATGGGCAGCACGGGATCCACAAGATAAACTGCTTTATTGACCCTGAAAAATAGATGCTCTCTACAGGGGTGACATCAGGACAGGGCTGATCGGGATTGACTTGTATGCGTAGAAATTATTGATATTATGTATTCAAAATGATACTTTGCTACAATACAAAAATTGGACTTCATTCTTTTAGAAATCACAAGCGGGAATGAAATTTGTATGTTGATTCTCAAACTAAATTGTTTAATGAAATTACTTTATTGCCAATAAATCTGATAAAAAATGAGTTTTACCAAATACTTTGTATTCTATTCATGACTCATTGAGCAAAAATGGGTTGTGTATAAATAGTGGTGTCTGAAACGTATCTTGAGGACGTTTTAAATTCTTGTGGCATCATTATTAATATATAAACCAAGATTGTGAGAGATACATACCCATTGGAGATGTCATGTGATTGCATTAAGGTATCTAAAGACATGATGATGTAGATCCTTGAGTTATTATTAGAAGACTATTTATGGAAGACTTGCTATGAAATAAAATATATTTTACAATTATATAGACAGATTTTCCATACCATTATTATTATGAAGTAGTTTCCATAGTTTTTAGAAATTTTTAGTACCAGTAAGAGTGGTTATGCAATGTGATACTTAAGACTTGATTATTTAACAAATAAGAATTATCTCCCTCTAATTCCCTCTCTCGTCTCTTCCCTCCCTCCTATTCTCTCCCCTTTCTTCTATTTCTCCCCTCCTTTCTATTCTCTTCTTCCCCACTTTTCCCTTTCTTCTACTATTCTAGTTCTAGTCACAATTGTTTTCCATCACAATGATCTAATTGAGCGCTTCATCGAGTGGTTGGATCATTGTCTCGTACCATAAACATGGGTGCATGTTCAGCAGCATCAACAATGAGAAATATAGTGACTCACATGCAGTGTGAACAATGAAAGTTGTGTGCCACAGTAAGTGGCTACACTCCAATTTTAGCTTGACACAAATATACCATGGATCCTAATTTATAGGGTATATATATACTGTGCAGCAGTGCATCACCAGAATTTGTTACATATTTCCTGATGAAGAAGAACAGTGATATTTGCAATAACATGTTCTGAATTAACAAATAGCATTACTATGTTTGACTAGTAAAGGCGTATTTATGGTTTTGTTAAAAAGTAAATTTTCCCTTACGATTTTTTTCTAGACTTCACCAGCAAGTGTACACCAGCAATTCTTCTCCTATGATTGCTGATCTTGATCTTCAAACTTAATGTAAAAGCATGATTATATTGTGGGATGCTGCAATAACCAAATATTAGAAGCCTTTTAATGTTTACTTCTCATTTATAAAATTTGTTTTCGCTGTTAGATGACAAAGCTTTGCTTATTGGAAACAGGTTATCGTGTCCCTTGGATCTGGGCCGTTGGATCAATTATTTGGTGGTGGCAATTCACCAGCTTTAGTTGTGGCAGCAATTTCCACTTTTGCCGGGGGGCTTGTAGCCATCTTGGCTATTCCCAGAACAAGGGTTGAAAGATCCAGGATCCAGCATTGAGGTATTGAGGACAATATAACTAATTAGAAAAGTTTGGACATATTTGTTCTTTAAGTGATCCAATGAATTGGATTGAAATTTTAAATTGAAATTCCTGAGTTTACTTGGAAAAAAGAGAAGAAACAATCAAATCTCTCATGCTGCTTAAACCTTATCACATCTTTATCTTGCTTTAGATTTCTTTGTCAAGTTTCATGTGAAAAATGTACTCTACATGGAAAATAAAAAAATGCACTCTACATGGAAAATGAAGATTAACTATATCATAGATTTTCTGAAGAGTTGTAAGAGTGTCAATATAATTGAACTGCTCCAGAAATTATGCAGTTCGAATACATGAAATCTTTTCTTAGCCAGGACAGGAACATGGATTGTTGAAATATTAAAAATTGTTCACTTCCTAGTTCCTACAAATAGTTTGAGGTGACCATTAGCTCCTGAATGAATCACTAAGCAGTCGGTTTTCCATGTAGTAACCAATAGTTTTGTCTTTGTGGAATATAATAATTGATTTTATTTGACAATGTTTCTTGTAAATAATTGTCATAGATGTGGTTTTCTTACTATATGATTCAATCGAATTAATTATAAGATATTTTGTACGAATTTTCTTTTAGGACTTCAATTGTGTCAAGTCTTCTTTCAGTGTTCTTGTATGAATGCGTAAAATTCTTTCAAACAATAATTTCTCTCTTATTTATAATGCAAATAAATCTTAAGGAAATAATTTAAAGATAAAGCTTTCTGTATTGTAGTTAAAATCTATGGAACTTAAGAGGTTTTGTCACTAATTCCTGGTAACAGGTTTTAATGTCTTCACGAGGGATCAGTTTTATGGTACTGCTAAATTCCTGGCACCAGCTGGCTGGCAATTCTTACCTACAATCTAAAGCTTTACCTGTGGAATCGAGTTTCCTACTATTCTGAAGATAATAATTAGATCCGGGGGCCACTCAGAGGTACTCTTGTTCTTTTGTATTTAACTAGTGCTGCCCCGTACATTGCGCTGATGTTGTAGAATTTATGCTTGTAATAGTGGTGGTTTGAGTCAGACTATGAATTACGGAAGTTTGTTTTTATCTTGGTACCGTTACCACCAGTTGTATGTGATGATGTGAAACCAAAGTACAAATCTTCTTCTATGTAATGTAAACTCGCCGCCTTTTACTTTCATGGAATTGATGATTCATTCTTCCATTTTGATCATAGACCTTGAAAGCAGGGATTTCAGTGCCAAAGAGTTCGAATAAACACTTATTTTTGATGCTGATGGCTTTGCTCTTGCATAGTTAGCCTATTCTACTGGAAAACAACGTAGGATGTCATTGTTTCTATTATTAGCACGAATTGACTAGATGTTGCAATTGAATTATGAATCTTTTCATTCTGCACAGATTTGGGCAAATATTTGTTTTCAAAGTGCTTAGTAAACACCAACAAATAATAAGAATAAATAAAAAAAACTAGAATAATATATTGCAGCATGTTGGGGCTATTAGTAAATGAACAATGCTGCAAGTACAGTGAATTTCAACAGAATTTTGACAGGAAAAACACTTGGCGGATTTGCATTGGAAGGGAAAAAAAAGACTGGCCAACAGGGGGCTGACACCTTGTTTTTATTCTGTTTAAATTTTCTATACTTGCAGCTTTATTCATTAGCAAATGCGATGTTTTGCAGGAATTTTAGATAAAGTCCCTGTTTTGTAGAAATTAAAATTTAGATTTTAATTTAAGTTAAACTCAACAATTAATTTTAATCACGCAATTTATAGGATGTATAATTTTTTAATCACATATTTTATCAATTTTTATCAAGATTTACAAAATATTAGTAAAAGTTGAATTTATTTAGTAACTATTTATTAAAATGTAAACATTATCGAAGAAAATAACAAATGAAGTTGGGGCAATTGAAATGCGGATGGAAATGGGGTCTTTACAATTATAATGATCTACTAGTTAGGCGCACGTGCGATGCACGTGCTAGCGGTGTAGTTGGGTACTGAATAACGTCATGTTTTTGAAAAAAAAAAAGCACGAAAGAAGGAAAAAAAAAACTAAGGATGGCTTAGACAGCTAAAAGCATTTGATCTAAGATTTCAGCTACCTCCGGTGAACTTTTTTAAGTGTGTTGTAATTATATCAAAACAAAATCAAATATACCTTGGAGGTTAGACAAACGTTTAGTTGTTTTTGTAGTTCTATACATGTTGGTTGAGGTCGTTTCGCAACTATAGAGGAGCAATTGCAATTAACTTTGTAATTAATTCTACATATTGCTCAATTACAGTTTGGAAAAGTGTATGTACATAATTATATGGGGACTGGCTAGTGCCTATTTCCACATTGGAAAACAACTCTTTTTGCCACTTTACACTTGCTGCAAAAATGATATTGGAAAACATCATTAAACTTGTACTGAAGTGGCATAAAATATTACTGCAAACAATACTGTCCTTTATGCAAACAATAACCTTATGCATGCGTACTTTCTTTTTCTGAAAAATGTTAACAATGTTGAGTAACACCTTTTTATCTTTTTATTTCCCTTTGTTTCATAGAAAATGCCATCCTAGATCGATTACCATTTTTGCTTCTCAAGAAATCTAATTATAATTGAATCATTTTCAAGATTCTTTGGCACATACAATTTCAGCAATGGCATGGTGTTATGCCTCTTGATTAGAAGTAAAAATTCTAACAATCTAATCTACAGTCAAGTTGAGAAGCACACCAGGTGTTTTTTTGGACCAAATTATTTTTTATGGCAAGTGAGCATGTAAATTTGTTATCATGTGTTGTTTTCCATTCTACTCTTTGAACGGAGTTTCCTGCACAAAGTTTGATGTGGTTTCATATGTTCACAATGGCTGGGAAGAGGAAGCTTTAGATTACTTGTAAAGATAACTGTACTTGAATAAAATAAGAGGATAATAAATGGACATTGGGTCAATAGGGAGAATACACCCCCAAGATCTAAGACCACCCAACAACAAACCCAGCATTTCTTAATAAAATAAGAGGATAATTGAATTTTATTAAGTGCTTAAATAATTTATATAATTGTGTTGAATATCCTTCAAATTTGTTTTAGTTTATGATTTAGTGACACTCGAATCGTTAAGGATTCGGGTCGCCACACTTGTCAACCAAAAAATCTTACAGCATCCTCAGACCAATAACCTTTCCAGTCGCCTGTAATCTTGGCCATAAAGAATGTAACTAAGCCAGCTTTGGTTGTTCTACTGTCATGCCAACCTTGAACAAGCTCTGAAGTAACGAAGGCAAAGTTTTATCTGGCTTTCAAAGCTAATCATGAAGCATACAGTTGGTAATCTAGGACCTGAAAAGACTGACATCCTACCAAGGTCAATTTTATTAACTCGCCACGTACAGCTGAACTCAACTATGGCTGCTTCCAGCCAATTTCTAAGTCTATTACCATCATATACAATCAGATTCATCTACATAGATTTGTATCCTCTTCTAGATTTTTAAACCTTCACTGTCCATTGTAAAAACATTTGTGATAATTGGCATGTAGATGATAGGTGGAGACATGTACATTCAGAAGATGCTTAGGCAGCAGGTTTCAGGATTCTGGATGAAAGTGACTGCATAAGAATGAATATGGTAGATTTGTAATAAAAGGTATCAGATATGTCGAGCAATTATAAACAGCACCAAAACCACAAATGCCTAATAAATTCAGAAAAGAAAAATAGAGTAAACTTACGATCTTGATCTGTTCATTAATCATTTCTTGAATCTCTCTATCACTGAAACGTTCACCCAACTCCTTTGCTATGCGCTGAATGTCTGCAGCAGAAATCTTCCCCTGTAATCATGATGTCTTACCAGTTATGAGAAGAGGCAAAAATAATATTTTAATCCCAGCAATAACTTACAATTTTATCTTCATCAATAATGTAAAAAGCTTTCATTAGCTCCTCTCTAGCGTCCCTTTCTCCAAATTTGGCTGTCATCATGTGACAAAACTCATCAAAGTCAATAGCACCACTGCCATCCTTGTCTACTTCAGCTATCATTTTTTTTAATTTCCTGTAACAATAAAGCTAAAAGTTTAAACCACACAGCCCTTATTACAAAATAAAATGTAATTGAAACTAAAGCATTACTGCCGATGACCAGTAAGAATTGAGAAACTACCTATTAGGTGATATAGAGATTAAAAGAGCTTAAAGATAAATGCACAATTTGAAAAGAAAAAGAAAAAACCTTCAACCAAGATAGTCTCTACCATGCTTAGTCCATGGAGTGCACAGAAGAATAAATTATTAGCATGGAACCATATAATTCCCACAGATCCCATCCCCCACACGGATAGGAACTGTTGCCTCAGCAGCTTTTATAGCTAGTCTACTTTTATCGACAGTTCTCCATAAAGGGTCACAATCAATACCACGACTGAGGATGCAAGCTTGGTATACATGCCATGAAGAGTTACAGAAGTATCTAATGTGCATATTAATTATCAACATGATAAGAAATATAATCACTCCAAACTGACAGTACCTATACCTACAGGTTATCTGCTTCAATTTCTTTGTACAAGGTACCGAAACTATAGAATCCTATTGTACAAATCCATGAAGCAAATGGTTTTCTTACTCTGTCCACAATCATATACAAAACTGTCTTCCTTAGGATCATGAACCTTTCAAAAATGGGTTAGTTGAACTACCCCATTATTCACGAGAGATTGTGATTGCATGCAAGTCAATCACGATGACTGATTCTATTCACAGTGATTGATTCAATTAAACTTCCAAATTCATTTGAATAAAACTTCCCTTACAAGTTCTTGCCAAAATTGAAGAGTGGAATGAAAGAGGATTCCATTATGTCATAAATGATTAATGGACTATAATTAGCAGTAAACTATGAATTTTATAGTGTGATTGAAAATAAATACATGAATCTATCTTTCGACCATACTATCTACTTAGGCTAAAACTTTGTACTATCAATCTACGATTTTCTTATGTGAACATCAATTTCATGCTGTATGGCATATCCAAAAAAAAAAATAAAAAATTTCCTGCTGTATGGAATTGAAATAGCCCCCAGCGCATATTACACTTTTCCATAGTATTCCAAAGAAATGTGTGATTACACTATTGACAATATGTCCACACACTTGTTAATATTTATAAAAGGGATAGTAAATCCTACTGCTTTTTAACCCAAACCATGATATGGAATAAAATGATATAGCACTTGCTTGGTAGCTGTTTTAAGTGCTAAGAAACTGGTCAAAGATCATTTTTTAATAACATATTTCTTAGGACAACTAACTTTATTTACTTTTTAATCAGATATTCCTTCAGAGTTATTGCTTATAAACACTTAAAAACTTAGTCGAGGAAGCAAAAAGTATAAATAAACTATTAATATAGAACCCCATGCATTAAATTTGCAACATGCGACTCTCACGAGGTAAAATCTTATGATCGCATATTCTTTCCTTCAAAGAAGTAACATTTCTACATCATTTTTAATAAGTGTGTATACGATTAAAAAAATAAAAATAGAATAACTTTCTTTAAGAATGAAGAAGAAAACACATCAAAAGAGGTCCAAACTTCTCAAATATCCATCTAATCACTATAAGGATAGTAAGAGCCCGCTGATAAAATAGAAATTTTGGGAAAACAAGGTTGAATTAAATCTCCTGTCATCTGGAACCCCTTATCTTTGGAACACAAATATGTATATATTTCTATTATTAGTATGAGGCAAATGGCAACAAGAGGAATAAATATCACAAGCAATATGAGATCTTTTATAGGAATATTAATACAGTTTAGGACTCTTCAAATAACATATATGTGAGAGAAGATATTTAACGTGGGTAAACTTGAGCTTTATTCATTACCTCATCTGTCATTTCAAAACCAAGAGCCTTGAAAAGAAACCGCGTCAGATCCAATATTCCATAGGTCAAAATATCATTAACGAAACATTCAACTCTTTTGCATCAATTGTTCCTGTATAGATTTAATGAAAAGAACACCGAGTAAAATGGAATCAGAGCAAACTTGAGCTTTATTCATTACCTCATCTGTCATTTCAAAACCAAGAGCCCTGAAAAGAAACCCCATCAGATCCAATATTCCATAGGTCAAAATATCATTAACAAAAATTTCATACCTCATTGCAACATTCAACTATTTTGCATCAATTGTTCCAGCATAGATTTAATTAAAAGAACACCCAGTAAAATGGAATCAGACATTAGTAGATAAATACTTCATTCTTAATAAATGTGCCGGATTCATTTCCCTGGTGTTTGCAGGAAAAGAAACATCAACCAAAGAAAATTTATAAACTTTCATAACCCCTTTACCCCACACGAATGCTTTCATGTCCTTTCTTGGACATTCCAAATGAATGTCCACTTTCATGGCAAAATGGGACTTCCTTTCATTACAGTTAACCAAATCACTTGTATTCTCACACACTGAAAATTAAAAACTTAGAACTGGTATATAATTCGAAGTCAGAAATAGTCTATAGAATTCAGGAACTACAAAAATAAAACTTTTCATCTTACTCAAATTAGACTGTTTGCAGGAAAAGAAAATTAAGTAAAGAAACTTTATAAACTTTCATAACCCCTTTACCCCACACGAATGCTTTCATGTCCTTTCCTACAAAAAAAACTAAAACAATCTACTTAGAATATAGACGAACTCGTACCCTATTTTCTAGCATTTTTTCTTACCCTTGACTTTCTCCCTCTAACAATCAATTATGCTGGCCTCTCTGAATATGGGGAAATCATCCATAGAAGTCAACCCTCCTGAAAAAACACCCAAACATTCAGACACGTTTATTAATGCTTACAAAAAAAAAATCGATAAGAGTATTCGAAAAACTCAATATACAAAATTACCTCGAACTCCTTTTTGCGGTGAGCATCCGTGCTGATGACAATGTAACTGATATTATAAATGTTATTTAAACTGCAGCTAAAGGTAATATGTTTCCTTTATTTAGTAATAGGGAAGGTTTTTAACTTGAAGTTGAACAAATAGAATATTGATTAGCAGGTTAGGGCATTCTTCATACTGGAATTCACATTTTCCATCAAAATTAACAAGCATCAAACAAAACACACAAAGGTGAAGCTGAATTTAGTGAAAATTTAAGATTGATCAAGAACTTGCAAATGATAGAATTCCATCTTTAAAAAAAGAAACCTTTAAATGTTTTTCATGTGTATTTACAACTCAACAAGTTTTAAGCTTCAATTCCAAACAGGAAAGAAAGAATTATACACAGATTGGAAGCTCTTAAAAGCTCATTACCATATAAACAAACATGTACGTATGAACTCACATACACATATATATATCAAAAAACTATCGACAGAAAGATTGATGAATCCAAATTTGAATCTTTTTTAATATAATTAATAAATCGTAAAGAAACATAAGTAGGATACAATCGGATAAAAAACCCTAGATGTGTAAGAATAAGTGAAATTAAAAAAAAAATTAACCTTGAAGAAACTGAATGAAGCACGACCACCGCCATGGGGACGTAGCCACACCGGTAGATCAGTATTCGCCTCTGAGGATGGATCAAAGCGAGGGCCCAGAAATCTGGTTCCACCACGGCTCCCACCTCCTGGTTTCAAGCTCAATACAGTTTGGTCAGCCTGAAAAACTTAACGAAAATAGTATAGTGTTTGAGGCAAGTTCAGAAAAGATGAAAGGCTGCAGCGGAACTTACGATTGGGAAATCAAGACGGAGACACGGTCCGTGTCTCCGTGGAAAACCCCATCCTGGCTGAGATTCTTCTACGTCTGGCGTCTTTCTTGGAGTTGGGGGGTGGTATCGCTACGAAAGATGGCTGGAGGAGAAGCTAAAGAGAAGCTCATCGACGGTTTCATTGCGGAAAGGCTGAAGGAAGAAGAGAAAATGTTGCGTGTGTCAGATGAAAATTGAAAATGGGAGAGCACAGAGAAAAGTAGGTTGCCGTGTGTAAGAAAAGACAGGAAAAGGTAGAAAAGTAAAACCTCATCTTACATGCCTCGGCTTTTGTGGCTCGAAAATGGCTAGCTTACTTGGCCAAAAGGCTTATGAATAGTAGCCTCCAAACTCCCTCTTTTAATAATCACTACAACAAAAATCGGCTTTTGCAACGTTTGAAAAATGTTGCTAAAACCTTTTTGCAACGTTTTTGCATGTGTTACGGGCTTCAGTGTTGCCGTAGACCATATGGATACGGCCACGTTTATACAACGTTGCAAAAGCAATAAAAAAACGTTGCGGAAAGTCATTTGCAACGTTTAAAAAATGTTGCAAAAACTTTTGTTTTTGCAACGTTTTATAAACGTTGCAAATGACTTTCCGCAACGTTTTTTAAACGTTGCAAAAACCTTTCTGCAACGTTTAAAAAATGTTGCAAAAACTTTCATTCTGGACTTTTTGCAACGTTTTTTAATTGTCGTCGTTACTCTTCTGCAACGTTTATAAAACGTTGCAAATTCCTTTCCGCAACATTTTTTAAACGTTGCAAATTCTTTCATTCTGGACTTTTTGCAACGTTTTTTAATTGTCGTCGTTACTCTTCTGCAACATTTTTTAAATGTTGCTGTTCCTCTTTTGCAACATTTTATTAATGTTGTCAATCAATTTATAAATGAACACACATTGCTAAATGTCTTTCTTTAGTAAACAATATTGTACAAGAAAAATAATAGGGCATTGGTAGTCATCTACTCTAAAAAATAATAATAATGGCCAAATTTATTAATCCCTGGTAGAGCACATAATAACAAGACAATAGAAAGCTAAAGCAAGAGCTCGCATTGATTTCAGGAATTTGTTGCATAGCCTACATATGAAATGTTTAAAGTCTATCCAATAAAGAAGAGTGATTAAAAATTTCATATCATACATCAACTGCATAGTGAACAAGAACTTCAAAATGATAACACCATCCGCAAATTCTTCCACAATCAAAAATAGATCTTCAGCCTTTCCTATATGGGCTTGCTACCTGCATCATTGTAATCATCATTTAGCATACTACGAAAGGACCACAATATACCATGCCAAAGAAAAAGTACAAGAAATTAGAAGTAGAATTAAAACACTTTCCATTGATCGCACTATGATTGACAAGTCATGTACCAACTTCAAAATGATAACACCATCCGCAAAATTCTTCCACACTCAAAAATAGATCTTCAGCCTTTCCTATATGGGCTTGCTACCTGCATCATTGTAATCATCATTTAGCATACTACGAAAGGACCACAACATAACAATTTGAAACATAACAACATACCCTTTCAACACTTTCATATACCTATACGAATGTAACAATTTGAAACATATAAAACCGGTTTCATAATAAATTCAACTTTAGGGAATAACTTCAAAGAATATTACCTTTCAAATGGGTACATCCAACGATATTGTACTGGTCCACATAAACGAACTTCCCTTCCAATGTGGATTGTTAAATGTACCATTATATCAAAAAAGGAAGGCGGAAAATACCTTTCCAATATGCATAATGTTTCAGCAACGTCCTCCTCTAACTGTTCGACCTTATTTCTATCTACAACTCCTTGACAAATCTCATTGAAAAATGAACACAATTTAAAAATGGAATTCCTTGGACCTGTAGGTAGAAGTCCTCTCAACGCAACTGGTAATAATTGTTGCATTAAAATGTGACAATCATGAGACTTGAGTCCAACTATCTTACATTCTTCAACTGAGATGCAATTTCCAATATTAGATCCGTATCCATCGGGTAATCTCAAGTTAGCAAGCCTTTTGCAAAATATTTGTCTTTCTGCTCGTGACAAGGTGTGAGGAGCCGTAGGTAGGTAAAATTTATTTCCTCTTCTCTCAGGATGCAAATCATGCCTAATGTTCATAGCTTCCAAGTCCTTACGAGAGTTGATTCCATCTTTGGATTTTCCTTTGGCATCCAACAGTGTACTAATGATACTGTCACAAATATTCTTCTCCACATGCATCACATCCAAATTATGACGTACAAGTAAAGTCTGCATAGAAAACATCAATTGTGTCATGATAACTACATGCAAGTAGAAGTATGAAATATTACGACAATTACCTTCCAATATGGTAGATCGAAAAATATAGACTTTTTCTTCCATGTTACAATAGGCTGAGTTGTAGTCTTCCTCCTTTTTCGCTTGCCATTTTTTCCCCAATCATTTGTAAGTTTATCAACTTCAATAGAATCTTCTTCACCAGTTTTCATCTTTGGCCTAATACCAGTTTCAGTATGTCCATTAAACCAATTTTTTTTCATACGGAATGGATGATTAAAGGCTAGAAATCTTCGGTGTCCCATGTACGCAAACTTCCTACCATGCTTCAACCATAGTGAACACGTGTCTTCACGACAAACAGGACATGCAATCTTTCCCTTCACGGGCCATCCAGATATATTTCCATATGCAGGAAAGTCATGTATTGTCCACATCAAAATAGCGTTTAAATTGAATGTAGACTTTGTGACTGCATCATACATCTCAACGCCATCACTCCATAACAACATTAAGTCGTCTACAAGTGGTGCCAAATAAACATCTATATCATTACCTGGCTGCTTTGGTCCCGGGATCAACAAACTCAGCATCAAACTTTCCTTTAACATGCATAATGAGGGAGGCAAGTTATAGATAGTTAAAATTACTGGCCAACAACTGTATTTAGAACTAAGATCTTTGAAAGGATTAAATCCATCAGTAGCAAGACCTAATCTAATATTTCGAGGATCCGATGCAAAATGTGGCCACCTTTTGTTAATTATTTCCCAACTCAATGAATCAACAGGATGCCTAATTTTTCCATCTGAACTTTTATTAGTTGAGCGCCATCTCAGTTGTGTTGCCATCTCTTCTATTCCGAACATCCTCTTAAGTCTTGGTATTATAGGAAAATAACGCAACACTTTTGCTGGAGTATGTTTGTGAATTTTTTTAGTCCGTTGGTTAACTTTCCATCTTGGGCAACCACATTTTGGGCATAATTCAGCTTGTTCGAGCTCCTTTCTATATAGACAACAATCATTAATGCAAGCATGTATCTTCTCGTAGCCAAGATCAAATATGTTGACAATCTTTTTCATCTCATAAAATGAGTTTGGAAGTGTATTATTATCTGGCAACATGTCTCGAACAAGATTTATGAGTTCATCAAAACCACTGTCTGATAAACCATGTGAAGCTTTAAGCTTAAACATAGCAACAGAAGCTGACATCTTCGTGAACACCCTACAACCAGGATATAAAGGCGTTTCAGCATCATGAACTAAACTTTCAATCTCTTTTGCTCTTCCATCAGGAGGGTTTTCAGGATCTACATCATGTTGTGCATAGAAGTCCTTAAACATCCCGTGTGACTCAAGCATTTCTAAATCGAGGAAATTTGATTCACTTGGTTGTTCTCCATGAAATACCCAAACACTGTATGTAGGATCCATACCCTTAATAACCAAATGTTCATAAACTGTATCATAATGTTGATGCTTTAGATTCCTACACTTTACACAAGGGCATACTATCATTTCTGAATTGCAATTTTCACGAGCTCGTTCAACAAAATTCACGGCTCCATCTCTATATTGATCTGAAAATCTACAATTTAAACTTTATGATCATTATATGTTAAATTTTTTAAAATTGATATCTAGATCCGTAATATGTAATTTTTGATGATAACCTTGATAAGTGTAGCCACTCTTTGTCCATCGTACGAGAAATCTACTATTCAACACTGAAGGGATGTAGCCAAACATCAAATGCACTAATCACCTCCTCCCTACATCTACAACAAAAGGTAATTTTAAGTCTAGAAATGGGGTAGCAATTGGAACAGTAAAATATTTACGTTTTTGAAATGGCCAAGATATTTACGTTTGTGGGCTTAGACGTGATGGATTAAATTTAAATGGGCCAAGATATTTTTGCAACATTTCAAAAACGTTGCAAAAGGCTATCCTAATTAAACTTATTGGCAACGGTTAAAAAACGTTGCAAAATGTATATATTTACAACACTTCTTAAACGTTGCGAAAAGGTAGTCTAACACATTCATATTCACAACGTTTAAAAAACATTGCTAAAGGGTTAGGTTTAGGCAACGTTTAGCCAACTTGAAACAATTTACAGAATTTCTCTACCAAAAGTTCTACTCCAAAATTTTACTTTCTCACACTCATCAAATCAACTTGAAAGCCTATAAAATTACATTCAGTAACATCTATATTATTTGATGGTAATTTTTGGAGTTTTTATTACCATGCTATGAATGTCTAATCTCACTAAAGCTTTCTCTAACAAATCACGTTGCTCCTTATTTCTGTATGGCAAAGTAAACAATGCCAAGAAAAAAAAATGAAAGAGAAAATGCCTACTCATTTGTGTATAACTTTCAATTTACTAAAGAATATCAACTTATTAAAACACGAAAATCTTTACCCGAGAGTCTTACAAACTACAAATAAGAATTACACATTCATCGTGAAACTGATGAGACCAAAATAGATATTCGCAAAAATACTCCAACTTCACCGAGCGAAAAGGGAAAAAATTCGGTTTTCTTATCGAGGAAACAAAAGAGAGAGTTGAATTTGAATTTTCAAGTGAACGTGGAAGCACTCTTCATTTCAAGCGAAGTATAAAATATTTAGAGATATAGCTTCTATGAATGCAAGCAAACTAATCTAAAAGTTCTCTTTAAGTATCCAACTCAAACAGTATATCTAACTCTGGCATCAAAAGCCACAGATTCAACTAATCAAGCTTTGAAGCGTGTTTTCCATCACATATTCTTAGAACCAGAAAACTGAGTAAAAATTGGTAAGTTCATCAAAAAAATAAGCGAAGACAAATGAAGTTTCAAAAACAGATGTCAATCGAACAGAGTATTCTACCTTAATCTATGGGCTTTCAAGCTCAAAAAATGATAAGTTGATTTAGAGAACTAAGTATGACAGGATGGGGTTACAGCTCTTTACACAGATGCACCATAAACATACTTTTCATGTCAACATTTCAGAGGCACAAACAATTAGTGATATGTAACAACCAGGATAATACAGATGAAGAGCTGACTATGGTATACTTGGCCTAAAAGGAAAATTATAATTGAGAAAAACACTTTTCTACTAGTAAAAGAAATTCAAGCCATAATGCAGAAGAAGACATTCACGTGAAATCACAAATTTGAAGCATACTTGCACAGGAAATACTTTCAGACGACGTACTCCAAGCAGGGGAGGATGAGAATGAATGAAACTACTTACTTGCAAGATTTTCCTCTGGAAATCAGACCACGTGCTCCAAGATGAAGTGAATGCAAAATTATTGAGGGCAACGAGTCGCACAGATTCGCCTCTGGAAATCCGACCAGTGAATATGTCCTTGAAGATGCGTACGCTCAGGGCAACCAGTCGACAGATACTAAACCCTTGAGGGTCCTGCAGAAATCAACAGAAATCAACAACATTAAGGAGACGAAATGAAAGAAATCACGACACGAGAAAATTACTTGGCACTTACTGGGGTTGAGAAAATCCAAATCAACTGGATGCCTACCAAGAAAATCAAGCAAATCTTCCTGTGATTAACATCAATTGGGATTTGAGGGTTTCAGAAATCGATTTCGGGGAGGGCGATTTCAAGGGAAGCCAGGGCGATTTCAGGGGAAGCGATCGAGAGAATTGGGGGTTTAGGGCTAATTCAAGGTTTTGGATTGATTTCTACTAACTGGGTCGGGGGTAACATATTTGGGCTCAGACGGGATTTACGGTTTTTGAAATGGGCTGGTGATATTTACGTTTGTGGGCTTAGCGTGATGGATTAAATTTAAATGGGCCAAGATATTTTTGCAACATTTCAAAAACGTTGCAAAAGGCTATCCTAATTAAACTTATTGGCAACGGTTAAAAAACGTTGCAAAATGTATATATTTACAACACTTCTTAAACGTTGCGAAAAGGTAGTCTAACACATTCATATTCACAACATTTAAAAAACGTTGCTAAAGGGTTAGTTTTAGGCAACGTTTAATAAACGTTGCCTAAACCTAACCCTTTAGCAACGTTTTTTAAACGTTGCAGTATATTAAAATCCAAGTTTTAGCAACAGTTTTTAAACGTTGCAATAGGCTTAGTTTTTAGCAACGTCAGATAAACGTTGCAATAGCTAAAACCTTTGACAACACCCTATTAACGTTGCAAAAAGTGACATTTGCAACATTTATTCAAAAAATGTTGCCAAATCTCAATTATATATACCAATTGCAACATTCATTTATTTGAATGTTGCGATAAACACATTTAGCAACATTTAATAACCAAATGTTACCTTTTATGTGTTGCAAAAGCCGATTTTTGTTGTAGTGAATGTAGGATAAATTTTGCCGAAAATGAAGACTACGTTTCTCTTTTCTTAGACTAGTCGAACATGCCAAATATATACTTATGAACTTAAATTCTGGTATTAATTTACTAAATTCGTTACAACTAGTTAGATTTCCTAATTATAATTTTTTTTTTTTTTTAAATGTAACTGAACTCTTGCATTCTTTCAAAAGGACATTCTACTCCATAAAGCTTTTAAGGAGTATTTTCAACAAATGTGTGAATCACTGACAAACAAAAACGAACATATATCCTGTATCTATAAATCATTAAAGATTAGCATTGGTGGACAAGAACTGATAATTCTGATTTTCACTTTCATATGATACATGTGAAACATTTAGCAAACAAATACAACTCCAATTTGGTAATTGATGATGATAGAAATCTGATCAACAAATCTTCTCACATAGCCAGAATTTTCACATTTTAAACTCACTAGCTATGATGCTCAAATTTGGAGCAAGAGGAGAAGTGATTATTTAGAATGGAGATATTTGAATTGCATGCCTCTCTTCAAAAGTGGGGGATATTTATAGATTTTCCTCCAAATTTTGGGGTAATTCGGTTTATTTAGGAAAATGAAAGATAGCAGTCTCTTATTGGATAATTTTGTAACTAATTTTGTTAAAAGTATCACGTTGTACTCATTGGCCTACATGTATTTTATTAACAGCTTGTAGTCAATTTGGATGGGGAAGGTTCGCCTACTTTGTACGAACCTTTTACGCTCTCATTTCTGTTGTGTGTTTCTTTACACAGTCATTAGTTGGCAAAAAATCATGGATTGTATTTTGAGATTCAACAAATAGTCCTCGAAGTACGATTTTATTATTCATATTAAATCTAGGACATGCACTTTTTGTGATATTGCAAACTTATCGTACTTCTCTTTATTAGTGGTAGCTGACATGGGCCGTATTGAGGAGATATATTACGATTGTTGCAATTTTTGTGCGTGCTACATGGTTTATTTACGCGTTTATATGTTAATGCCCTAGAGGCATTTGATACGTGTTGACCATGCATAATCTCATCCCATCCATGTACTTTTGAATCTAGGCGAAGCGCCCATTGATACCCAATGGCTATGATTATAGGAAGTGTTCGAACAATTGAGATCTGTCACTAACCCAATCGATACACCTGAACTTAACAAATATGCCCTTTTTTAGCATTTTTCTGTGTTCTCCCTTTTTTTACGACGATATTCTTGCTCATTGGCAACTCGGCTCTCTTTTGTTATCGTTCAAACCCCTTGATTTAGGTACATACTTCTATTTTATCTTGCGCTTGCACTTTGTTTATTTTGATATTTTTTCCGAAATGATTCAATTTACATTCCATATCTTTGGGGATTCCCCTTTCAGTGTTGTTTCTTCTTTAAACAAATTTCAACGCACTTAGAAAGTTATGCTCTGCTAATATTATTTCTCTTAGTTCCAGAGTTAACTTGAATCTTCCTTAGTTAGGTGTGGCTCTTAACTTAGGGTCAAAGTGTGTACCGAAGTATGCGAACTTTGCAACGTTAGAGAGGTCATTGAAGCCTCATATTTATGTTAGTCTTACTGAGAGGGATGTGAGAGAGATTTGGGGTTGATTTTTCATCTCTATGATATAGAATTATTGTGTCCTAGATAATCTCAAATTGTAGATTTTTCCTTCCAAGGCTGTATAGCCTTTCATGAACATTCGACGGATGTGGGGGCTTAGAGTCCCTTTTTTGTCATGCTATTTTCTTTTTATTTTTAACACTTTGCATAAAAAGAGAGTGCCTTCTTGGTTTCAACCCAATGACCTCTTTTTGTTTGTTGTTATTTTTCAATGTTACGGCACATAAGGAAAGTGTTCATTCTAACTTCATTAGTCTCTTTTATGTTTTCTTACACTCTTTCATTTACTTGTGTATATAGTATTGATATTTAAACTAACACAAGGATTGATTTTAATACCGCCCCAAATGTCAGAAAATTTTAGCAAATCTTAAGGACCCGTCTTATGGGAGTTATAGGCGGCTAAGGATGTACTTTCGCATGGGGCCAAAGGTGTGACTATGCGACCTCTACTCTCTCAAGGGGTTAGCGGTTTGCCATCTATTGTGGCTGCTTCGACTCAAGGGTGTCTTTACCTTTGGAGTTTTCATCACCATTCCTTGCCTATAGACCCTTCTAAAGGGAAGAGAAAAATGTCAAGCGGGCCTGAATCGGTCATGGACATCAAGTCTTTATTCTTCTTTATTCTTCCCTCGTCTCAACGAAAAACTGGACTCGAAGGCCTTGTTAGCATTTCTCCCATTTGTTTTTAGGGCTGTCAATCCACTTATTTGTATATTAACTCTGCTTGGGAAAGGTTTGCGCAAGGGGAGGAATTTGATTAACACTCATCTTTCACGAGGTATTGCACTTTATAATTATAACGACCCGACCTCGCGCTGGAGCCGTTATCATAGTATACGTTCAACCTAAGTCTCCCATATAATGAAGGTCTTGAGTTCGAATTTTGGGGAACGCTTCAGAAAGCCGTGAGGGGTAAGATGAACTTAGGCTCTCCCAAAGTGGACAGTACGTATGATATGATAACGGCTTCGGCGCGAGGTCGGATCATTACAATAATGACCAACAAACGGAGTATGAGGTTTGTGTTTTGCAAGCTAACAAACTGGAGAAGAAAATTGATTATTTGGAGAAGGGGTACGAAACTCTTAAGAAAAGGCTGGGGGAGGCTGAGAAAGAGAAGATAAAGTTCAAGGAGATGAGCAGGGATGCTGAGAGAACAACATAAATCGAAATTCTGTCATGCCATTTTATCCTTTCCGAGTGGGCAAACAACTAATGTATTGATTGTCTTTGCTACAATGGAGGCTTACTTGGTGGCCAATGTTAAAAGGAACTCCAAAGATTTGGAGCTGACCAAGGAAATTCATGCAGCCTAGTCGCCAAAACTGATATTGAGATTTTGCGCCCCAGAGATGAACTTCAATCAGTTAAGGCTAATCAGTATGCTATCTCCTAGGATCTTGACAATGCGAGGAATGAAAAGACCTTACATCATAATCAGCTAAAAAGTACCGAGACAAAATTAGCTCTTGCGGAGTCTAGTCGTTCTGGGGTAAAAGCTAATGAGGTGAAGCTTATTATCAGGAATTTCCATCTTAAGTGGAATATCGATTTCTTAGATGCTCATGGAGAGAATGTCGGGGTTACCCTATCTTTCGAGGATACTCTGTTAGCCTTCGAGGCTTCAGATAATCCGTCCACTTCTGTCGAAACTTCCCAACTTGTGGATCCTCCGATTATTCCTCCCAGCGAGGTCGTTACTAGTGCTAAGACAGAGGCACTTCTGTTGATGTTCGTCTTTCCTCCAAAGCATGAGTACCCTTTAGGGGTAATACCCCATTTAACCAAGACGATTCGCTCTCAAGAATATCCAATTGTTGGTAAACTTAGATAGATAGCTTGTTTTTGTCTCATTTCTTTAATGAAATTTCATTTCTACTTTGTATAAAACTGCTAATTTGACAATTTATTAATGAAATTTCATTGTTTATTTTGTACAATTTCGTTCATTAGGTTATCTATTTAGGCTCACAATGCTTTACTCATTGGTCATTTAATTATGCTTCGTGTAGATGCATTTATGACAATTGTGTCTCAGTAACATAATTTGTCGTATTTTTTGCAACGTAGCTTACAAAAGTACTTTGTGTATTTTTTGCAACGTAGCTTACAAAAGTTCTATTTAATCATCATAACAACATAAGGGGCTACATATTACTATCTTTTCCCTTGCCGTGGTTTTCATTACAAAAGTACTTTGTGTGTTATTACAATATGTCATGACATTTAAATGAAGGGTAACGTGGTCTCGCCCTTATGATAATAATGTCCTTTGGGTGGTTAGTCCCCATTTTTCTTTTACGAATTTAACTCAGCTTTCGGTTGAAGTTCCTTTGGTGGGATGAACCTCACCTTCAATTGGAATTTCTTTGGCGGAATGAGACTCGCCTTTGATTATCTTTTGACAATTGGTAGAAAGAGGCTCGTCTTCTTGTTTTCCTTGTTGCAACCTTTTTTTAGGACCAATCTTCGTATATGTTTCAAGACCCTTGCTTTCTTTAGTATCCACGAAGTCATCTTTATTGGCAAACAAGTCTATCAACCTACCCTTCATAGTGTCAGATACTTGGTTTCCTATAAAAAGGGTTTTCAAGCAGATTTTTCTTCTTTTCCACAATAAGTATGGTATTACCCACTAGGGGCTTTGGGGCTGCTTTTCTTAAAGCACTGAAATAGAATTCACGCTCAGCAGCTTGATTTCCTTTGATACTAACTATCCCTTGGGGAGTTTCGAATTTCATGCATGAAAGATGGTGATGTGTGTTTCACTCATGCTTTTGTTACCATTTAAACTTGATATTTTGTTTATCTTTAAAAGTTTTAGAATTTTTTGATCTGTGTTTTTGTGTTGTTTTATATGTTAGGTGAATTGGTAGAAATGGTGCGAATATAGCAAAGAGTCATGATGATATGAACCAAGGAAAAGAGGAATTGAAACTACGCAAAGAAGGTAAAAAAAAGAATCTAAAGATGAAGAAAAATGAAGAAACTCAAAGAGGCAGCGCAAAGGCGTCACTCATACGGCCAGAAAAGCAGAAAATTGGGCAAAGATGCCCTGGTGCTACCCTCTTATGTTACGTGGTGTCGAGGCACCATAATCCCAGTGCCTAGGTGTTTAATCTAGGGTTTATCTTTTGTGTTCGAAAAAGCCCACCATAACTCCTAATTCGAGATAGACTTCGGCGAGGCAAAGTAAGAAATATATTGATCCAAACTCCTAAACAGTTTTTCTCTTTTTCTTCTCTATGTTTATGATTATGAATTCAAGATTTCCTTATTCTTCCATCATGAACTAATTCATTCATCTTGGGGATTGATGTAGTCTAAACTTGAAACTATGTTTGGATTTTCAATAATTATTTTTGTGAGATTTTTTTAAAGTTTATTTGTGTTATTTATTCTTAAGGTTTTCAATTAACTTGCCATTAATTTATTGATTTGATATTTAAGATTCGACACTCGAGAGAGAGAATTCTGAATATGATTATAGAATAAAACAACCTAGGGCTTATAGGTTTTGAGAGAAAGTATAAATCTTTTAAATAGTTTTCACAAAGAACCATAGAACTTGTGAATTCCTATATTTTGATTTGGAATAGAGATATTGGAATTGGAATTTAAGAATAGTTTTCATTCGACACTCGAGAGAGGGGGTAGAAATATATTAGGGTTCTTGCTTATGAACTTGGAAAACCAATTGGAGATAATTATAGAATTAAATGACGTAATTGATAGTTAGATAAAATCAAAAGCCTAAGCTCGTCTCAAATTGTTTCAATCTCTACAAACTTGCATTATATCGTTGATTTAGTCAAACTGTCACCTTGGATTTATTTAATTTACATTGATCTGATAAATTTGATCGTCTAGATAAAGTAAGTTCTATTTTAATTATGTACTCAGTCAATCCTTGTTGGTTTCAATATCTTAACTTCATTGTTATATTATAAAATTTAACACCGTGCTCTTGTGGTATAATTTGCATCTAACAGATGGACAGATGTTACTGTTTTTAGTTGCTTTAGAGTGGGTTTTCCTAAGATACCATTATAAGCAGATTTTCTATCAATGATTAAAAAATCGAGCTCAAATTGTGAATATAATTTGTCATCTCGAGACCAAATTGTGTCTCCAATGAAACCATATAAGGGTTTAGCCAAGGGTATCCAGCATGATCGACCTGCACTTGATCAAATACATTTTCAAACAAAATATTCATAGAGCTACCATTGAACCCCAGCATGTGGCTAAGGCTATTATAGCTCGCATTACTAATGCATCACAGTAGGGATATATGAGATATTCGCCTTCTTCCTATTGTTTGTCATTCAACCTAGTGGCCAGTGCTTGCCTTATTCCACTTCTGGCAAATGCTCACAGGAACGCATGTTTCAGTTGCTGCCAGCTTCTAATTGATCCTAGTGATAGTTTGTTTTGCCATCTCTGTTAGGTTTTAGTTAATTTTGTAATTTTCTAATTTTGTGAACAAAAGGACTTAATTTGATAGAGTGTCAAAGTTCAAGGAGTAATGTGCAATTTGTTTAAAAGTTAGTTAAATAGGTCTAGGGTTTCGAGTTTGGAATAAGGAGGAAAACGGCGCGGATTTTCGCTAGACTGTCGCTAAGGGTTGGCTCGAGCTACAAAAACAGAAACTGTTTCGCTGGACTGTCGCCCTTCCTTCGCTCGAGCGAAGCATTGTCGTTCGCTCGACTGTCGATGACTCTTCGGTCGAGCAACAGCTTTAGATGGAAATTTTATTTTCGCGTTTTAAAGGCTATTGTCTTGGCCCATTGATTTCTTGACTTATCTATATATACAAGAGTACGTACAGAACGAAAACGTGAAGGTTGTTAATTGAGAGAGCTTCATCATTGAGAGATCTAATCATTCCATCATTTAACCTTCATCTTGTGTGAGTGTTTTGGTAAGAAAAACATCAGATCCAATATCCAAATACCAAAACACATACTTCCTACATATTTATCAGAGGTTCTGAAGATTGAGGAAGGCGACTGGAGTTCCAGTCTGTGAAGAATGGGTTGTTCTTCGTGATCCACAGAAGATAGACGAATTCACAAGGCTTGGAGTGTTGCAGTGCAGCAGATTCTACAAAGAGCTTTGACAACAGCAGCTAAGGATTGGTGCAGGAGAGCACGGGATACATGGAGAACTATGAGGAGTGCAGCCAGGTGATCAGATAGTACGAGTCGTCTAGTCTGGTAGACTGTAAGTTGTTAAAATTGTTTATAGTGGATTGACTGGCAAAGTGCCCGGGGTTTTTCTCAGTTGGGTTTCTCCATGATCATTCTAGTGTTTAATTTACTGCTTTATGTTACGAATGAATGATTTGGGGTATTTAAACTTAGGATTAAATTGACTGTATGATTAACCATCTAGAGATAATTAATTGGTGACTTATTGGTAGTTAGCTAATAAGATTTTGATTCCGCATATTACACCTATTCACCCCCCTCTAGGCGGTGTTAGGGTCGAACTTGCATTTCTCAATTGGTATCAGAGCTTTACATTGATTCCTGACCCTTATTTGTTAAGTCTAAATGAGTCAGTCATTATCTGTGCTTATGTTCTTCGACGGAAGCAACTATGCTTACTGGAAGGTTCAAATGAGAGCCTTTCTTAAATCTATGGATGAGCGTGTTTGGATTACCGTTCAAAATGGGTTGACTCTACCTTCAACAACTGTTGCTGGTGTTTACACCCACTGATATCTCACTGCGGTCGAAAACGAATTTGGATGAGTGTAATTGGAATAGTAAGAGCCTTCATGCGCTGTTCATGATTGTTTCTGCTGAAGAATTTAGGCGTGTATCGATGTGTGAAACTGCTAAGGAAGTTTGAGATATTTTAGAAACCACACACGAGGGAACTAAAACTGTTAAGAACTCTAAACTGCAAATGGTGACGTCTAGATATAAAGAACTTAGGATGAATGATGATGAGAGATTTTATGAGTTCTATGCTAAGTTGAACGATATTGTGAACTCTAGTTTTAATCTAGGCGAAAGGATCCCTGAGTCAAAAATCGTTCGTAAGGTTCTTAGATCTCTACTAGAAAGGTTTAGACCTAAGGTAACTACCATTGAAGAAAGTAAGGACCTAGACAGAGTTAAGTTAGAAGAACTCGTAGGATCCTTCCAAACTTATGAATTGACCTTAGCACAACCTAAGAAACAGAAATCCATCGCCATGAACATCGTTAGAGAAGATGAGAGCGAGTCCACTAATACTGAGACACTTAGAGACGACGAAATTGCTTATTTCATTAAAAAATTTCAGAAGGTGATGAGAAATAGAAGAATGTCTCAGGAGCGAAATAGTGAAGTCCTTAGTAGATTCTCGAGAGGTAGGCGTGAGAATAACACCTCTAGGACTCCCGTTAAGAAATCTCAATATGTCCAATGTCATGAGTGCTGGGGGTATGGTCACATTATGAGTGAATGTTCTAATTTGAAGAAGAGTCCAGGTAAAGAAAGGCGTAAGGCTTTTGCTGTGACCATGAGTAATGAGGAGTCAGATACCAATTCTCAGAATGAGATATCTAGTGGTGAGGATGATCGAAAATTCACGGCCTTCATCTCGATTGCTACAATCGAATCTGGCCGTGAGATTGAAAATGTTGAAAGAGAAAATGCGAGTGAACAGTCTGAAGAAGAGTATGATGAAGAGACTGACATTTACGAGTCTTACGTGAAATAAGAAGGTCAATAAAGTCGTCTTGAAAAAGGTGAACGAGGTTGAACTTGAACGTGAAAAACTATTAAGTGACCCTCAGGACTCTACTAGAAAATTGAGTGTGTTGAACCTGGTTAATGAAAACTTGGAAATTAAGGTTCAATCATTAACTACTGATCTTGATAAATCTAAAGCTCAACTTCAATTGTTTATGAGCGGCTCGCAGAAGCTAGACACTCTGCTTGGGATAAACAAGTCTGGTAGAAATAGGCATGGTCTTGGTTATGTTGATAACCATGATACTACTGCTAGTACATCCAGGACCACGTTCGTTCCTGCCACTAACAAAGCTCATGAGATTGCTTATCCCAAACCCAAAGGTAAACATGCCATATGCTCGAGACCTACCAGACTGCGTAGGGTCAGTCATCCTACATTTCGGCAACAACCACCGAACAGGTTTAAACCTAGGTTCATTCCCACTTGCCACCACTGTGGTGCTCTGGGACATACCAAACCTAGGTGTCGTAATCAAGTGACTAGAAGTAAGAATCTGGATTTTACTAGCAAGGTTAACTTCCTTGTCAATCAAGTCAGTCACTTAACTGAGATAATGACTCGGTTAACTTAATCATCTCCTGCTTCTAAGAAAGTTTGGGTCAAGAAAAGCGACCTCGAAGGTCTTGAAAATGGTCATGCTCTTAATGGTAAGGGCATTCAAATTTCGTCCTAATTGTGTGGTTAGGCACATGCATCTGCTGTTCATTGTGTCCATTTATTTATACATGCATCATATTTATTTTTGTGTTTATTTTTTTGTTGGTTCTTGTTTTTGCATATATTTGCTTTAAGTATTATTAAAAAAAACAATTTTGAAAAATGAGAAAAGTACAAAAATAGTTTCTAGTTGGACAAACGACACATCATTTTGAGTTTAAACCTCTTATGTGAGACCAAGTGAGCAATATCTGAGCTATACTGTTATTTCAATTGCTTGGTCTGGTTTAATGTGGAGTAATAAGTATATGTGTCGTCATGTAATTATTTGCACTGCACATGCTATGATCTTGTGAATGAGTCTGAACCACGTGTGTGAGATTTGTGATAGTTGTCACGTGTTAGTAGGGTGACCTCAAACATGAATTGACCTACATTTGGATGACCTTAGCTCGTGATAGTCTCCCGACATTGCTGCATATATGATAAAAAAAAATTTTTAAAATAAAATATATGAGTGGCTCATTGGTTCGTCTTATACTCTGTTCGAAACCTAGTTGACTCGAGTAATTAAACCTGAGGGTGGTGCCTATGGTCATATGACTTGAGTTAACCGACCTAAAACTCGTTATAGGGGTCAGTTTGATCGCTTAATGGACAGGGTCTGCACATAAGAAGCTATTTATGATAAAAGCGGTAAAAATAATTTATGCTAAAATTCAGGGGGAGAAAAGAAAATTTATCACATATTTGAACTCACTTTTAGGTCCTAAAATTATTCTAGTTTGACTTTCATGTGTTGGGATCATACTTATTTAAAAAATGATGTTTCACATGCCATTTCTCACAAATTTAAGGTTTGGAGTCACTTTCACAATAAAATAATGGCACATTACACACATGAGTCATTTATACACTTTACTCCATCTTCAACTTAACTACGTATGTGGAAAAGTCATTTTGATATTGCTCAATTTATGATTACATACTTGATTTGAACTGTTGAAGTGTCAAGAGCATGGTTTGCCTTAATTTCATTTTTAAAAAAATAAAATAAAATTTTGGTGCTATTTTTCTAGAAGTTTTTTTTTGTGATGTTTCTGTCAATAGAATTTTTGGTGCTACTTTTCTTAATTTTTGAATTTGGAGTGCTAATTTTGTCATTTGAAGTTTTTGGTGCTATTTTTCATAATTTTTGAATTTGGAGTGCTATTTATGTCAATTGCACTTTCGCTAGCTTATCGCTAGAACTCGCTCGAGCGACAACATCAGAAGCTACCTCGTTCGCTTATCGTTCTAGTATCGCTTGAGTGACAGACCATCTTTTAGAATTATAAGGTTCATTTTCAGGATTTTTCACGAATTTTTCCCACTTTCCCTTAGATTTCTCCTCCATTTTCATTACCCACATAAAATTACACACTTTACTGCTCCATTAACACTTCAATCACTTCATTAATCGTGGTATTTCATTCAAACTTCAATTTTAAAAGTAAATTTCAAATTCCATGGTTTTCTTCACATTTTTGCGATTTTCTTCATGGTTTTTGAAATTTCAAATCGTTTTTGCTTAAGTTTTGGGTAGTGCCTCACATGGATTGATCTTTGGCATAGCTTATCATCGTGCATTGCATAATTTTTCATCAAAAATCGAACTTTTGGACCATTGTGTGTGTAGTTTTCATGTTTTCTTGTTTGTGCTTCACTATAGTTCATTATTTCATTAGTTGATGGAGTTTGATTTAGGTTGCTTGGTTTGTGATTGTCGCATTGTTGAGAGGTGGTAAATGTTGTGATTTTTGGGGTTTGAGGAAGTGGTTATGGCTTGGGTGAACTTGGAATGGGTTTTTAGGTTCAAAGTCGAGGTTGGTTGTTTGCTTGGTTGAGTTTGGGATGTTGGATTGGACAATTTTTGGTGTCAAGTTATTGTTTACTAGTTTCCATTGTGTTGGTTGTGCTTGGGTATGCTTGGATAGGCATCGCACGGTAACGTCACGTCACCACGTCAAGGCGTCGTGTCACTAAGTCGTGACATCACGTCACTGCATCTAGGCATCACGACTCGTGTCTTGTTTTCATGGCACCTACATCTAGGTAACATTGCATGTCGTCATGCATTCACTATAGGCCATGATTGCAGGACATTTCCTTTGCCTCGTTTTGCGTGCATTCATGCATGTCATGAATTCTTCTGTCATTTGTTAAGGTTTTAATGGTTGTGTGGTTCAATTTTTTAAGATGTCAACCAAGAGGGCTCGCACTTCCACTTCCACTCCTAGTACTTCGATTTCTTATAGTCGAACTACGTTTATCTCTGTTGTGGCCCATGATGTTTTTGGGTTACAATTCTCTCTTCGCCCTATACTTTTTGAGCGCGAGGTCGTCATGTCTGACTTGTCTCCCGACCTTGCTACCATTTTCTCTTCCCGGGGCTGGAAACTACTTCTTGTTGATTTGACACATGAGGTCCTTATTAGTACACGAGTTCTATGCTAACATCCATGATTTTAGTGGTTCATCATTTAGGGTTTTCTTCAGGGGTAGGACTATTAGGATCACTCCTGGCGTCATTTCGAGTCTCATTCACATTCCTCGAGTCGTCCACCCCCTATTTCCTTACTTGACTCCTAATACACTTCCTTCGGACACTTTAGTCCGATCCACGGTGTTTAACACACTGATGGAGGATGGTCCAGGTGCGATATGCACTGGATCTTTACCCACTGACCGACATATTTTGTTGGGCATTGTGTGCACTAATCTGTGGCCGATTTTTCACGCTTCTTCATTACCTATGGAGAAGGCTCAATTTCTCTACGCCTTGCTGCATGGCGATTCTATTGATCTTCCCACTTTTATTTACCAGCAGATTTTGAGGGCTTTTCGTACAATGGGTACAAGGGTTGGGCTTCCCTATACATGCCTTATACATAGGTTAGTCATTTCCTTAGGAGTTAGTTTCCCTGAGGGGGGTCTGAGGCGGGTTTCCATGTCGATAGGCCATACCACTATTGCCCAGAGTCGATCTCATGCTTCATCTGAGCCAGTAGAGCCTGTTGACCCGACTATACAGGCTGATCCCATTGATGACCTGATCTCTTTTGATCCGTCCGATTTTTCTTCTGCTCCTACACCCTTCGATATTCCCTCTTCTTATTCGACTTCTCCTCCATCTGCGTCCGTACCTCCTCATTCTCCTGCATCGACTCCTTCTTCGTCTGCTCCCATCGACCCATCAGTTGCTCTCTTGGGACAGATGATTGTACTGATCGAGCAGCAAGCTCGCATGATGGCGGAGATTACCCAGCTGCGTGCCACAGTGGATTGACACACTACCGAGTTGCTAAACTTCGGGGTGTTGTTGAATACTTATAGCATGGGCTTCGATAGATTCGTAGCCATTGGGACGATGATGCTAATTCCGAGGAGAGGACGGATTCAGATGATACTGCATGTGCCTTTTAGCTCTAGGCGTCCCCTTGTCATTTTGTGACAAAATGGGGGGTAGTTTTTGATGTGGTAGTATTAGTTTTAGATTTTTGTTGATAGGGGGAGTTGATAAAGAGTTGATAGCAGATGATTTTATTATGCTTACATGATGTATCTATTGAATTATGGATGTAATTAACTGTTTGGTATATATATGACAATGGTATTTTTGACTGGTATATATATATATGACAATGGTATTTTTGATTCCCATGCATATTTGTTTGAATTTAGTTCGCTAAATTAAGTTTTTGATGTTTTTACAGTGTCATGTTTCATTTTGGTATGTTGAGTTGTATTGATACTATGTCTTAGTTTAGCTTGTGATTTAACATTGCAACATATGCTTACTCGTGTTATAGTTGCTTAAATGACATTTACAAGTGAACTGTTTGAACTGTGATTATCTTCGATACTGTTTTCCACACATTTTACACTGGTATTTAAATTGTCTATTTCAGGTAATAGGTACTACA